>JAXLNO010003215.1:0-43082 GCA_038087875.1 Malacoraja senta
GTAAACTTTTGTGAAAACCACCTGTTTTATTTCACATTGAGTTCACTAAACTGATTTTGTGAACGGAGGTAGCAGAGAGCTCCAATTAATCACACAAACTGCAGTAACAAGAAAGGCTCTCCCCGGGAGAAATCTGTGTGGGGGGAAGGGGGGGATGAGAGTGTGGGGGTGGGGGTGTGAGAGTGGGAGGGGGGGTGAGAGTGGGGGGTGAGAGTGTGGGGGGGGTGAGAGTGGGGAGGGGGTGTGTGTGGGAGGTTGAGTGTGGGGGGGGTGAGAGTGTGGGGGGAGGGGTGAAAGTGTGGGGGGTGAGAGTGTGGGAGGTTGAGTGTGGGGGGGTGAGAGTGTGGGGGGAGGGGTGAAAGTGTGGGGGGGGGCGTGTGAAAGTGTGTGGGGGGGGGGGTGAGAGTGTGGGGGGAGTGTGTGGGGGGTGAGAGTGTGGGGGGGGGGTGAGAGAGTGTGTGTGGGGGGTGAGAGTGTGGGAGGTTGAGTGTGGGGGGGGTGAGAGTGTGGGGGTGGGTGTGGGGGAGGGGGGGTGAGAGTGTGGGGGGGGGTGAGAGTGGGGGGGGTGAGAGTGGGGAGGGGGTGAAGTGAGGAGGGGGTGAGAGTGGGGAGAGGGTGAGAGTGGGTGGGAGGGGGAGGGTGTGAGAGTGTGGGGTGTGAGAGTGTGGGGGGGGGGGGGTGAGAGAAGGGGTTCAGTCTGGGGTGGGGGTAGAAGGTTGGTGTGGTGCAGATCAGGAGTTGGAGCAGGAAGCATGATACAAAATTGAAAGGGCCATATGAATGAATTAACACTTGTACCCACTTCACATCTGTTATGCTTCAGTTTAAGAAATGCAAATATATATTTGCGTACAGCAGTGCAAGACTGAGCACACTTTGTTGCAGAATGGAAATGTCAGTCATAGTAGTTTGAAAATGTGTGTCTGTTATTTTTCACGTATTTATTCACATACAGTAATGTCTGTGTGTCTCTGTTCGATCACTCTCTCTTCAGTTCAGTTCAGTTTATTGTCGCATGTACCGAGGTACAGTGAAAGGCTTTTGTTGCATGCTAACCAGTCAGCAGAAAGACTCCGTGCTCTCCCATCAGGCAAAAGGTATAGAAATGTGATGACACACGCCTCCAGATTCAGGGACAGTTTCTTCCCAGCTGTCATCGGGCAACTGAACCATCCGACCAGCAACAAGAGAGCAGTCCGGAGCTACTATCTACCTCATTGGAGACCCTTGGACTATACTGGACTTTGTCTTGCACTCAATGTTAGTCACATTATTCCCTTTATCATGTACACTGCGGATGGCTCGATTGTAATCATGTATTGTCTTTCCACTGACTAGTTGGCACACAATGATAGACAATAGACAATAGGTGCAGGAGTAGGCCATTTGGCCCTTCGAGCCAGCACCGCCATTCAATGTGATCATGGCTGATCATCCCCAATCAGTACCCCGTTCCTGCCTTCTCCCCATATCCCCTGACTCTGCTATTTTTAAGAGCCCTATCTAGCTCTCTCTTGAAAGCATCCAGAGAACCTGCCTCCACCACCCTCTGAGGCAGAGAATTCCACAGACTCACCACTCACCACCACGAGTCACAACAAAAGCTTTTCACTGTATCTCGGTACACATGACAATAAACTGAACCAGCCTTTAGGTCACTCGTATTTTTCAATTAAATTCACAACACAGATTCTTCAACCCACCTGGCCCACGTCAAGATTCTTGCAACATAACCTCCCCCATTCCATTTTGTTTCGCCCTGTCTGCTGATCCTCCTCCCTCACTGAATCCATGCTGTTATCTCAACTCTGTCCGTTAATAGCAAGCTTCACATTCTCCCCACTCTCCACTAAAGCTACGCCTGAATTTATAGCCAAACACTTGGCTTAACCAAAAAAAAAGACACACTATATGCTGGAGTAACTCAGCAGCTCAAGCAGCATCTCGGGAGAACATGGACAGCTAAAGTTGTGGGTCCTGACCCTTCTTCACACTCTGGTCTATTCAGCCATTTCCTTTCTTCCTCGGGTCTTCCTTCAATCTTTAGATTGCTCCAAAATAAAGCCCGGACCCGTTTAACCTTTCTCCAGGTCTAATTTCCAGTGTTATCAATGCAACTAGAATATGGCTAAGCGATACTTGTGTAAATAGACAATAGGTGCAGGAGTAGGCCATTCGTCCCTTCGAGCCAGCATCGCCATTCAATGTGATCATGGCTGATCATCCCCAATCAGTACCCCATTCCTGCCTTCTCCCCATATCCACTATCTTTAAGAGCCCTATCTAGCTCTCTCTTGAAGGTATCCAGGGAACTGGCCTCCACCGCCCTCTGAGGCAGAGAATTCCACAGACTCACAACTCTCTGTGTGAAAAAATGTTTCCTCGTCTCCGTTCTAAATGGCTTACCCCTTATTCTTAAACTGTGGACCCTGGTTCTGGACTCCCCCAACATCGGAAACATGTTTCCTGCCTCTAACGTGTCCAAACCCTTAATAATCTTATATGTTTCAATAAGGTCCCCTCTCATCCTTCCGAACTCCAGAGTATACAAGCCCAGCCGCTCCATTCTCTCAGCATATGACAGTCCTGCCATCCCAGGAATTAACCTTGTAAACCTATGCTGCACTCCCTCAATAGCAAGAATGTCCTTCCTCAAATTAAGGGACCAAAACTGCACACAATGTACATGTGTAATTGTGTTCATGTGTGCTTTGTTGGGGGTTTATATGTATTTCTTCTGAGTCTGGAGAGATGGGGCACCTTGGTCGGCATGGGTCAGTTTAGTTTATTGTCACGTGTACCAAGGTTCAGTGAACAGCTTATGTTGCATGCTCACCAGTCAGCAGAAAGACAATACATAATTACAATCAAGACTTTCACAGTGGACAGCTACATGATAAAGGGAATAATGTTTAGTGGAAGATAAAGTCCAATTAAAGATCGTCCAAGGGTCTCCAATGAGGTTGATAGTAGCTCAGAACTGCTCTCTGGTTCTGTTGATAGGATGGTTCAGTTGCCTGATAGCCTGAAGAAACTGTCCCCAAATCTGGTAGTATGTGTTTTCACACTTCTATCCCTCTTGTCTGATGGGAGAGGGGAGAAGAGGGAGTGGCCGGGGTGAGATTCATCCTTGATGCTGGTGGCCTTGCCAAGGCAGCGTGAGGTGTAAATGGAGTCACCGTTTACCAGTAAATTGTGTCAAGGTTGGGCCGAAGGGCCTGTTTCCATGCCCTATGACTGCATGTTTGCATATGTGTATAGACATGTCTCTGCCTGACTGTAAGTGAGCAGTGACTAGTATACTTTGGAAGCTACCTTTACATTAAGCTGTAAGTGTAGGAAGGAACTGCAGATGGACACAAACTGGAGTAACTCAGCCAGTCAGGCAGCATCTCTGGAGAAAAGGAATAGGTGACATTTCGGGTCAAGACCCTTCTGCTGAAGAAGGATCTCAACCTGAAATGTCACCTATTGATTATCTCCAGCGATGCTGCCTGACCCACTGTTACTCCAGCTTTTTGTGTCTATCTTCACAATAAACTGTAAGTTCCTCTGGATATGTTTTAAGCTGTTGGGTCACTGAGGCGAATTCTAATCGCCAGGAATGCTTTAGAAGATTTTTACGCGGGGTGGTGAATCAAAGAACAAGAAAATATTAAAGTCAACAATGTGAATTTTGTGTCCAATGCACATCTGGCATTGAATACAAAAACACCAGAGGACTTTTGGTTTCTTAATGCCTATTATACATTGCATTAGATTAAGGAAATCCTATAGGGAGTCTTTTGGGAATGTTCGAAGAAGGGCCCCGACTCGAAACGTCGCCTATCCATGTTCTCCAAAGATGGTGACAGACTCACAGAGTTACTCCAGCACAACAGTTTCCTAAATCTGTTGACATTTAGGAAACTGAAAATGAGCTTGGTTCAAAAAAGAAAAAAATATATATTTTTTTAAGTCAGGTTTTAAGGACATCGATTGAAGTTTAAATAAGTGGAAGATAAGACGGTTGGTTTTGAGCCAAATGAGTGTGCTCATTTAGACTGTCGGTGATAAGATACTGGGCCTTTGCTGTCCGCTAATGTTAATGATGTGATGAAGGGCTACTTCCTGTTGTTGGTCTAGTTATGTCGCAAGGGTTCCCTCATTTAGCCATCTGCTGCGATCGTCTGGACCCTGAGCTCACCCATTAGCAGATAAATTCACTCAGGATAAAAAAAAATTGGGAGCTAGAGAAGCACGTTCAACTTTAAAACATATTGATTAGTTTTAGTTTTAGTTTAGAGATACAGCATGGGAACAGGCCCTTCGGCCCACCGAGTCAACTCCGACCAGCGATCCCCGCACATTAATGCTATCCTACACACACTAGGGACAATGTACATTTATAAACCCGCACGTCTTTGGAGTGTGGGAGAAAACCGAAGCACCCGGAGAAAACCCACGCGGTCACGGGGAGAACGTAGCAACTCCATACGGACGGCACCCGTAGTCAGGATCAAACCCGGGTCTCCGGCGCTGTAAGGCAGCAACTCTACCGCTGTGCCGCCCTGTTCCTGAAAACAACTGGCAACTAAGCAAGCGAGTAGAGATTCCTGGAGACATCCTGGTTTACAAAAAATGTAATCGTCAATGGTTCAGCATGGTGGCGCAGCGGTAGAGTTGCTGCCTTACAGCGCCAGAGACCTGGGTTTGATCCTAATCACGGGTGCTGTCCGTACAGAGTTTGTACGTTCTCCCCGTGACCTGCGTGGGGTTTCTCCGGATGCTCTAGTTTCTTCCCACGCTCCAAAGATGTACAGGTTTGTAGGTTAATTGGCTTTGGTTAAATTGTCCCTAGTGTTTATATATAGTGCTGGTGTACACTGGTCGCTGTGGAGTTGGTGGGCTGAAGAGCCTTTTTCTAGAAAGAGGATGGGTGACATTTCTAGTCGGGACCCTTCTTCAGACCATCCTTTTTCTCCAGAGATGCTGCCTGACCCGCTGACTTACTCCAGCACTTTGTGGCTATCTGTGGCATCAACGCGCAACTGCAGTCCCTTTCTATACAAATTGTTGGGTTGGCGCTTGGTACTTGGCATCGATGCTCAGTGCTCCCCCATCACCATGTACCTGGAACAAGGAAATTCACTCCCATCCCTGGTTGTCCTCCAAGAGAAGTTCACAAGATCAACTTTGAGTGTGTCTCTGATTAAATGCTCCGTTGTTATGGATAATGTGCTATTAGTGCATACGTCATAGGAGCAGAATTAGGTCTTGGGGCTCATCGGGTCTACTCTGCCATTCGATCATGGCTGATCTATCTTTCCCTCTCAACACCCTTCTCCTGCCTTCTCCCCGAAGCCTTTGATATTGCTGTTGACAAGGTATAGGGAGCTGACCTATGGAGCAAAGAGTAGGAGGGGTTTTAGCATTGGGGAGATAAGAAAATTGTCCAGTGATGAACCAAGCAAAGATCGTTGCTTCTCCATGTAGGGCTTCTCGTAACAGCGCAGCTTTGGGATTTCCCAGGCCATGATTTGTGCTGTAAACTGGAGGAGGGGAAAAAAAAACCTTGTAATATATCGCACCTCCAGAAAAGTAAATGACCCCATTTTTTTTTGATGAGTTGATAATTGGCACCTAGCCATACAAGAAGAGATGAGCAACACGGGTGACGTAGGCTTCTAAACTTAAGGGGGAGGCAAGAGGCGGGTTTTAGAGTGGGAAGTCCAGGATATGAACCAAAACAAGGGTCACCCATTAAGGGGTAAAAGGCAAGCGTTTTAGTTTAGAGATACTGCGTGTAAACAGGCCCGTCGGCTCACAGCCTCCATGCCGATCAGCGATCCCCGCACACTTGCACTATCCTACACACGCTAGGGACAATTTACATTTATACCAAGCCAATTAGCTTATCATTATCAGCTTACAAACCTGTACGTCTTTGGAGTGTGGGAAGAAACCGGAGATCCCGGAGAAAACCCACGCAGGTCACGGGGAGAAGGTACAAACTCCGTATAGACAAGCACCCGTAGTCAAGATTGAAACGGGGTCTCTGGCGCGGTAAGGCAGCAACACACTGCTGCGCCACCAAATTTTGTACTGAGTCTTTCCAGAATCGGAGCATCTGGTGCTGGAGAAGATAGCAGATTACAGATAAGACAAATTCCCCAGGTTTGCTCCAATTCAGAGTTGATGTTTACAGTAAGGCAGTGTGGGCTGTTGGTGACACTGGTTCGACTCGGGTGACACTTATCACTCTCAAAGGTCATGCTTGGCCCTTGAGCGTGGGGTAAATCTATATTGCGTAAGAACAAGCACAGTAGTGCACTGGTGGAACTGCTGCCTCTCAACACCAGAGAACCGGGTTCCATCCAGACGGCATGTGCTCTCTGAGTGGAGTTTGCACGGTCTCCCTGTGGGTGTGTGGTCCCTATGTGGGTTTCCTCCAGGTGCTCCGGTTTCCTCCCTCATACCAAAGATATGGCGGTTGTAGGTTAATTGGCTTGTGTAAGTTCCCCCCAGTATGTACAATGTGTCTGAGAAAGTGGGATAGCATAGAAGCAGTGAGCGATGGTTGGCATGGACTTGGTGGGGGCTGAAGGGCCTGTTTCCATGTTGTATCTTTACACTAAACTAAAAGGTCAACTTAGAACAGCAGCTATTTTGCCATGAAGATCACAATGGAATACAAGACGGTGAAGAATGGCAAGAAAAAATGTGAAGCAGATAATTAACGATTTTGTATTAAATATAGAGAAGGTCTTGAAAACAAGGATTTGTGTGATGAATAGCTTTCGGAATATAATTGGAACTGAACGCATCTTCTGGGTGAAGTGCAAGAAGAACTATTTTTGGCATGAGTTATAACAGGGGTGGTGGTGAACCGAGATAATCACCTCACCCTCTGATTTTGGTTCACAGACCATATAACACATAGGCTTTAGATGGACACAAAAAGCTGGAGTAACACAGCGGGTCAAACAACATCTCTGGAGAAAAGGAATAGGTGACGTTTTGGGTCAAGACCCTTCTTCAGACTCCAGCTCTTTGTGTCTTTCTTCGGATTAAAGCAGCATCTGCAGTTCCTTCCTCGACATCCAAACATATCGGCTTAAATGCACATCAATAATCCTCCCATGCACTGTACTATACTTAGAAAATGTTCACTGCATGATGATCAACATGGAGCAGTGTTTGTAATGAGTGCCCTTGATACAGCAACAATGCAAACTTTCTCCCTCAAGAATGCTGCAAGGGTGTTGGAGATTTTTAGGTTACAGGTATATATTTACTTTAAGCCAATTGTAGTGTTACAACTTGCCTTGACTATAATAGCAAGGATTTGCCCTCCATTGAGCTGTGACAGTGTTGATCTCTTTCCGCAGTGCACGTTAGAATCGTATAGAAGTGTGAAAACGCACACCTCCAGATTTGGGGACCATTTCCTCCCAGCTGTTATCAGGCAACTGAACCATCCCACCACAACTAGAGAGCAGTCCTGAACTACTATCTACCTCATTGGTGACCCTCGGGCTATCTTTGATCGGACTTTGCTGGTTTTACCTTGCACTAAACATTATTCCCTTGTCTTATATCTATACACTGTACAGTGGCTCGATTGTAATAATGTCTTTCCGCTGATGCAACAAAAGCTTTGTCACTGGACCTCGGTACACGTGACACTGAACTGAACTTCCATTGTGTAGGAAGGAACTGCAGATGCTGCTTTACACCAAAGATAGACACAAAATGCTGGAGTAACTCAGTGGGTCAGACTGCACCTCTGGGGAAAAAAGGTATAGGTGACATTTCGGGTTGAGATCCTTCTTCAGACTAAGAGTCAGGGGAGAGGGAAACTAGGGATATGAAAAGGTACAAAGTGCAAAAGAATGAATTATGAGAAGAATAAATCATTTTCAGCAAGGGTGATCAAGTAAAGGTGGAGCCCACTGTTAGCTGTGGAGGAGGTGATAACTGGGGGGGGGGGGGGTATGAACGGTGGAACTAAGCAGGACGACAGTGAAACTAGTAGGACAACTAGGAGTGGGGGAGTGACGGAGAGAGAGGGAATGCAAGGGTTACTTCCATTCCTCACATGCTCGGTGCACCTGTTTCCTTGTTGACTGAGCGAGTGGGATGTTCCCGACTCTGGAAACTCCTCCCATTGCGTCAGCATTGCTCGCTGGTCACCCTGGCAGGAGGCCCGCTCTCTGCAATGCACGGAGGAATTCCTCCCCAGCTCGTTCTCTCCTTCCCACCTCCGCATGACCTTGCCATGATCAGAAGACTGGCCTCTGGGGTTCAAGTGTGGGATCAGTGTTCCAGCTACACACTGTGAAGCTGAGCTCCCACTCACTGCCAAGAATATTTTATTGTCCCATGTCCCAGACAGATCTATGAAATTCTTACTTGCAGCAGCAGAAAAATTATGTGAACTCTGTAAACAAGACAGTAAATGAAAAAAAGTTCAGTAGATATATATATATGTTTGTGTGTATGTATGTGTATATATATATATATGTGTGTGTGTGTATATATGTGTGTGTGTGTATACATATATATATATATATGTGTACACACACACACACACATATATACATACATACATACATGTGTGTGTATATATATATATATATTCCTTCTCTGCAGAGATGCTACCTGTCCCGCTGAGTTACTCTAGCATTTTGTATTTATCTTTTGTGCAAGCCAGCATCTGCAGTCCCTTGCTACACATATATGTAGGTGTGTGTGTATTTGTGTATGTATAGAATATAAACATAGTACTCTCTAAACAAATAGTAAACAAAAAAATTCAGTGGATATATCATTGTGTGAATATTTGTATATATGTGTATGCACACACATACTTAAAGACAAACAATAATAGTGCAAAAGGAAAATAACAATGCTCCCAGGTCTATGTAGTTCAGAGCTTATTTGGAGGTTGTAGTGTTTAATATTCTAATAGCTGTAGGGAAGAAGCTGCTCCTGAACGTTTCAGTTTTCAGGCTCCTATATCTTCTTCCTAATGGCAGTAGTGAAATGAGAGTGTGGCCAGGGTGGTGTGGGTCTCTGATGATGCTGTCTGCCTTTTTGAGGCAGCGACCCCTGTAAATCCCTTCGATGGTGGGGAGGTCAGTACCCACGATGGACTGGGTGATTTCGGACAAGCAACATAGCTCGGAAACCTCCTTGAGCTTTCCCAGTGCTCAATGTGCAGGAGTTGGCGATTTATTAAGACAACTAAAACTGTCCCCCTAAGACGAGTTTTAATGTCGCACTTCTCCGTAAAAATTAATACTAGCCCACGGAAGTTAAAAGGGAAATGGTAGAAAAGTAAATAAAACATGCACGTCACTAGTTAGGAAGGTCACACTACAAGGAACCAGTCACCACTGTTCAGTTAGTTATATTGTGTTAACTGATCAGCCATGGCCTACTCCTGCACCTATTGTCTATTGTCTATAATAATTGTATAAAATTGAACACCATAAAATTAGTTTTATAAGGTGCGATAAAATCAAGATTAAAAACTAACATTACCACCCAGAGACCCCGATTCAATACTGACCTCAGGTGCTGCTTGTGTGGAGTTTGCACGTTCTCCGTGTTGCTTTGCAGGTTAACCGCCCTCTGTCACATTGCCCCCTGTGTGTTGGGAGTGGATGTGACATTGGGATAACATAGAACAAGTGTGAACAGGTGATCGATGGTCGGCATGGAGAGAAGGGCCTGGTATCCATGTTGTGTCCCCGAACCAAACATAGCCAGAACCATTCAGGTCATTTATATAGGGTTAACGTTATTTGATGTGTTGTTTTAAATTAAAAAGTGACAAAAATTTAGTTGAGTTTTTATACAAAATTAAGACAATATCATCAGTAAAAATAAGGCGTGATAAAACAAAGATTAAAACTGAATGTAACAATGCGTTTAAAAGAACAGTCACGTCGATGGAGACCTAAAAATGTTAATTGTCCCATGGAACACAAACCTGGTGATTTGGGTGATAAATAATTTTCGGTAACCTATTTCCAGGAATTTTAACACCACCTTGTTCTCACTAAATACGTTCCTCGTGCTTCCACGATGAAGCCATGGAAATCAACCTTGACCACATTAAAGAGGTCCGTCATGTTCTTCTCCAGATGCCGGTGTCTATGGGTTCATCATGATACGCTGTTCCTAATGGTTCCTAATAGTCCTCTATTGTCCTCGAAGTGCAAAGAAGAGTTGACCAACTCCCTTCACGAAGATCACGTTGGGGATCGAGATGCTTCCGTCATCTTTGTAGTTCTCCCCCTTGGTCATATACTCCGTCACTTCAACCTGGACTTCCACTGCTATGCTGATGACACCCAGATCTATCTCAGCACCAAGTCCCCCCACCACCCCCCTCTCTCCCATATCAACTCCTGCCTATCAGCCATCAAATCTTGGATGCAACTCAACTTCCTTAAATTAAACAGTAGCAAAACAGAATTTCTCCTCATTGGCTCCAAATCAACACTCACTAAAATTAACAACCCCACTCTCACTATCGACGGCACCACTGTCTCCCCATCTCCTCAGGCACGCAACCTTGGCGTGATCCTTGACTCAACCCTCTCCCTTGAGCCTCACATCCGCCATGTTGTCAAAACATCATTTTTTCACCTCCGCAACATTGCAAAAATCAGATCGTCTCTCACACCCCCCGCTGCTGAAAGACTCATCCATGCCTTCATCTCCTCCCGACTGGACTACTGTAACTCTCTTCTTTTCGGAATCAATTCCAGCAGCATCAAACGACTCCAACTGGTCCAAAATGCAGCCGCTCGACTCATTACCCACACCAAATCCTGGCACCACATCACCCCAGTTCTCAAAGAACTTCACTGGCTTCCCATTTCCCACCGGATCACCTACAAAATCCTGGTCCTCACCTACAAAGCCCTCAACAACCTGGCCCCCCCTTATCTCATTGACCTCCTCTCCCCCTACCAACCCTCACGGTCCCTCAGATCCACATCAGCTGGTCTCCTCTCCACTCCGAAATCAAACCTCTGCACTTTTGGAGGCAGAGCCTTCTCCAGGGCAGCTCCCAGGCTCTGGAATTCCCTCCCACAACCGGTCCGAAATTCTGAGTCCCTCACCATCTTCCAGTCCCGCCTCAAGACCCATCTCTTCACCTCTGCATACCCTTAGTCCCATGTTCCCCCCCCCCTCTGTCTTACTGCTCTATTTTGTTTTGTTTATTCCTGACTCTCAATTGTAAAGCGACTTTGAGTCCTGAAAAGCGCTATATAAATAAAATCTATTATTATTATTATTATTATTATCTTTAGTCACCCAGATCCCTGCCTTCGATGACCTGTCACACAATGCCTCTAATACGCCTCTAATACCCTATTGTGCTTAAGGATCCTTGGCCTTTAGACGGACCAACATCAACCCAGGGCGGTACGGTGGCACAGCGGTAGAGTAGCAGCGCCAGAGACTCGGGTTCGATCCTGACTACGATCCTGACAATGACCGCATGGGTTATCTCTGGATCCCCCCACAATTTCTATTAGTTCAGACCGTTTTCCCACAAAAGCACACAAGGCATTTGACAAACCTGAAGCTGAGTGATATTTTATTGGGATACATCTCAGCACGGTTTGATGCAAAGACCGCAAGAGATTGCAGAGAATTGTGGACGCAGCCCAGACCATCACACAAACCAACCTCGCTTCCATTGGCTCTATCTACACTTCACGCTGTCACCAGGTCAAAGCCACCAGCATAAGCAAGGACGAGTCGCACCCCAGTCAATCCCTCTTCTCCCCTCCCCCATCAGGCAAGAGCTACAGAAGTTTGAAAATGCACACCTCCAGATTCAGGGACAGTTTCTTCCCAGCTGTTATCAGGCAACTGAACCGTCTTCTCACCAACTGGAAACGAACCTGGCCTCTCATTGACCTTATTGGAGACCTTTGAACAATCTTTAATCAGACTACTGGATTTTACCTTGCACTAAACGTTTTACCCTTTTCCCTGTCTCTGTACAGTGGTCAGCTTGATTGTAATCATGTATAGTATTTTCACTGACTGAATAGCACACACCAGAAAAGCTTTTCACTATAGCAAGTGGCGATAATAAATTAAACTAAACTAAGTTCACAAAAACTGATTGGACTCCTCAGTTTAGTATATTGTCACGTGTACCGAGGTACAGTGAAAAGCTTTTGTTGTGTGTTATCCAGTCGGCAGAAAGACAATACACGATTACAATTGAGCCATTTACAGTGCATAGATACATGATAAGGGAATAACGTTTGGTGCAAGGTAAAGGCAGCAAAGTCCGATCAAGGATAGTCCGAGGGTCACCAAAGAGGTGAGTTCTTCCTCGTGTCCGGCCACCTTCTATATCACGTCTTTCCGGTCGGTCAGTGACGGTTGACGGTCGGTGGATGCAGAATTGGCTACTTCAGTCAGTCACTGTGGTACAGTTCCTGTCGTCAGCATTGCCCGGGATGCGCCACGTGGAGGCTTCTGCTTGCATCCCAAGAGGTGAGTAATAGTTCAGCACTGCTCTCTGGTTGTGGCAGGATGGTTCTTGTTCCATTGGTCGGTACTTGGACAGAGATGTGCCCTTGGCCTGGCCTGCTCCTAATTTTGGAGCGTGGGCTTATCATTGTCAAGAAACTCTGAGCATTTGACCCCCTTTGGGCATTTTCCTGTCAGCTGCTTGTTACGAAGTGACAGCAGAAGGCATCTTGAGGTGATTCCAGCTGCTGGCCCAGTATCACAGAGCGCACCTGAAACTCCAGGTCATCAGAGAGCAGTGTACATCAGCTTTAGCCAGATGGTGTTCTCACCGTCCGTGGCGTTTCACCTTACCAGATCCTTAAATAAGATTACAAAACACTTGGACTGACAAGATCGTCGTTAGCGAACTTGGAAAAATTACACATCAGGCACGCAGCAGTAAAAACCCTGGAAATGCACTTTGTCCGATTAGGTTGGCAACGTCCCAATTCTAAATTCCCATTCTCGCGCTGAAATCTCTCCATTACCTCATCGTTCCCTATCTCTGGGACCCCCCTCCGCCTTTGCAAGCCTCTGGGATCTCGGCAATCTTTCTTTCTGCTCTCTGGTCAATTTAAAGTTTCTCCATAACCAGCAGCCAAGGAGATAAGTTTTGGAATTCCTCTCTGTACTTATCTTCCTCCCAGAAGACTGTACTTTCTTGATTAGTACGGATGTCAGAGGTTATGGGGAGAAGGCAGGAGAATGGGGTTAGGAGGGTGAGATAGATCAGCCATGATTGAATGGCGGAGTAGACTTGATGGGCCGAATGGCCTAATTCTGCTTCTGTCACTTATGACCTTTTGAGAAGACATCTCTATCATGTTCTGTGCCTGAGCTTCTGGCCGCATGTCCTATTAATTTAATGTGCTCTTAATGTCCTATTAATTTAATTTATTGTTAAGTTTGGTTTGAAAACTCCACTGCCATAGTGTTTAACTCCATTAAAGGCTACGTATTGATGCTAGTTGTTGCGGTGAGGAAAAACACCACCTTCACAAAAGTGGTGCATATATGACCACATTGGAGTCGTGCAGCATGGAACCAGGCCTCTTGGTCCAACTTGCCCGTACCAACCAAGATGCCCCATCTACACTAGTCCCACCTGCCGACATTTGGCCCATATCCTTCTAAACCTTTCGTATCCACGTACCTGTCCGAATGTAGTTTTAGTTTATTGTCACGTGTACTGAGGTGCAGTGAAAAGCTTTTGTGTAATCAGTGTCAAGTTACCCAGCATGGATGCAAATCATTATTATAATATGACCAGCAAATGACCTGTTCCGAGCTGTGTCGGGTTCCCTCAAATGCAATGTAAATCAACAGCGAATCTTTCGTTGATACAAGACCGCACATTGTCCATTTTGAATGAGACACAGGAGCAACTCAGGAGAAAATATTAATGGCAACTCAGACTGGATACATTAATGGGTTGGGGTTGAACGAATAACAGACCCTGCTTGTGTGATTAAACTGCAATAAACGTTCTAATTATCCTATTAATTTCTTTATCACTTTTTTCCCCATTTGTTCTATTCTGTTGTTTGAGGGATATGGGTCAAACGCAGTCAGGTGGGACTAGTGTAGATGGGGCTTCTTGGTTGACACGGGCAGGTTAGGCCAAGGGGCCTGTTTCCATGCTGTATGACCCTGACTCCAATGTGGTCATATAAGAGCGGCTTTTGTGAAGGTGGTCTTTGTCCACAGACAGGTGTGGGTTAATTATTGCCACGTAAACTGAGGTACAGTGAAAAGCTTTGTTTTGCATGTTATTCAATCGAATCTAATAAGACTCTGCGTGAATACAGTCATGTCAAACTCGAGTACAATGGGCAGAGCAAAGGGTAACGTACAGAGTGTAGAATATAGTTCTCAGCATTGTCGCCCACCAGTTCCAGAGACAAAGTCCAATGTCCACAATGGGGTAGAGGTGAATCAGACAGCACCCTAGCTTGTGGAAGGACCGTTCAGAAGCCTGATAACGGAGGGGAAGAAGCTGTTCCTGAGTCTGGTGGCGTGCACTTTCAAACGGCTTTATCTTTTGCCCGACGGGAACGTGTTTTCACTTAATGATTGGTGCTGCAGTGAAAACCGCTATAAAGTTTATTTTTAATTTAAAGACACAGTTTGTTTACAAGCCTAACCGCATGCTCTCGATCGCACAGGGAAGCTGGCAGGGCAGACCCGGGGTGGGTTTGATCCTTCGACCGGCGGGGTGGCATAGCGGTAGGGCTGCCTTACAGCGCCAGAGACCCGGGTATGTGTGCTTGTCTGTACAGAATTTGTACGTTCTCCCGGTGACCTGCGTGGGTTTTCTCTGAGATCTTCGGTTTCCTCCCACACTCCAGAGACGTTCAGCTTTGTGGGTTAATTGGCGTTGTAAATGTAAAAATTGGCCCCTGCATGTGTCGGATACTCAATGTGCGGGGGTTGCTGGTCGGTGCGGACTCAGTGGGCCGAACATCCTATTTCTGCGCTGTATCTCTAAACTAAACTAGACTGCTGAGGTCAGTGGAGGGAACGCTGCAATGTGTCCCCAAGCCTTCCAGCGTGTGGTCCCAGGGAGGAACCAGACCTGAACCTATGGGCTGGCACACTTTCCATGCAGGTGATGGCTTTAGCTTTAGCCACAATGTGCTGGAGTAATTCGGCAGGTCTGGCTGAACCACTGAGTTACCCCAGCAATGCCTCTCATTATTGTTGCATGTATTGAGGTATGGGTGTTAGGGGGAGAAGGCAGGAGAATGGGGTTAGGAGGGAGAGATAGATCAGCCATGATTTAATGGTGGAGTAGACTTGATGGCCTCCGAATGGTCTCATTTTGCTCCTATAACATGAACTTTTTTGTAAACCAGTTCGTTGTATCTCGTTTTAGGTTTAAGTTTAGTTTAGAGATACAGCGTGGAAACAGGCCCTTCGGCCCAATGAATCCGTGCCAACCAACAATCAGCTGAACAATAATTCTATCCTACCCACTAGGGACAATTTGCAGAAGTCAATTAACTTGCAAACCTGCACATCTTTTGGGATGCGGGAGGAAACCAGAGCACCCGGAGAAAACCCACGCGGTCGCAGGGAGAACACACAAACCCCGTACAGACAGCACCCATAGTCAGGATTGAACCCGGATCTCTGGCGCTGTAAGGCAGCAACTCTACCGCTGCGCCACCGTGCCGCCCCTCATTTACTATTGTCGTGTGTGTTGAGGTACAGTGCGAAACATTGTTTTGCATTTTATCCAACCAAATCGGGTGGTACCCTAGGTAAACATAATCGAGCCAAACTTGAGTACATTCGGTAGAGCAGAGGGAATGATACAGAGTAGACAAAAGTGCTGGAGAAACTCAGCGGGTGCAGCAGCATCTATGGAGCAACCAGTGAGTCTCTCACGCAGCAGGGATGTTCCTGTTTTCCCTGCACCAAATCCGCCCCTCCCCAACCACACATTGTATGAGGGATTGGCCTCGGTCCCGTCCCACTTCCCCTTTCTAATTCATATCCACAACTAGAACACACTCCTGAGGTCCTCTACATTTGGGACTTCATTTGCATAGCCACCATTTCAGATGTCGCAATGCACTCTACTGTCACAGAAGCCTTTAGCATGACAACATGTCCTTCAGCCCACCGAGTCTAACTTACTAACACCTATGAGAGAGAAGCGAGTGTTACCAAACTTCTGAATTCTCTGGGGTGGAACACTCTCCAAGACAGACGTGAAGCTCACCGTTTGACCTGTTTTTACAAAATGTTAAATGGTCAGCTCGACATAGATTACAAGACCTACACCAAACCCAAACCAATTAGGAGCAGAAGAGGGCATTCGATCCAATTTGAGATTCCAGCTACCAAGACAGATGTGTACATCAATTCATTCTTCCCCCGCACAATTAAAGCATGGAATAATCTCCACCCTACTATAGTTACCCAACCAGATGCAACTAAATTTAAGGTAGCCCTTTCTTCCCAAAAAACATTTCTGGCTTAAGTCCTCCCTCCACCACCTCCAGTTTAAATTCCATTTGGAATATTTTGGAGGACCAAGAAACCAAGAACCAAGAGTCCACGCTGACCATTGATCACCCATTGTCACTATTTCCACATTTTCCCACTTTCTCATCCACTCCCTACACATTGGAGGCAATTTTACAGAGGATAATTAAGCTACCTAGTGTGTAGGATGGTGCTAGTGTATGGGGATCGCTGGTCAGCGCGGACTCGGTTGGCCTGTTTCCCTGCTGTATCTCTGCACTAAACTAAACTAAGATGGGCACAAAATGGAGGGATGTGGTTCCAGGATATCTAGGCAGCAGGGATTAGTTTAATTTGGCATGATGTACGGCATAGATATCATGGGCTGTATAGTTCTATGTATTTCCCTTTTGGAATTGGCTCTCTTACTCCCCACACATCTTCTCGTAAGCGGCGTCTCTCCTGTTGCTTGCCCAGAGCCCTGAAATAAAGAGGCTGTGAAGATGGTGGTAGGGTGCAGGAAGGAACCGGCAGATGCCGGTTTACACCGAACATAGACGCAAAACGCTGGAGTATTGTAAATCAGCGGGACAGGAAGCATCTCTGGAGAGAAGGAATGGGTGACGTTTCGGGTCGAGTCCCTTCTTCAGACCAACTTCAGATGGTGGTACATGCACTTCTTCTGGAATGGATTTCTCTTTTTGTTTAATTCTACAAACTCTCAGGGACCTGGCAGTTTACGGAGAAGCAGTGTGGTTTCTCATTTGATAGTTTAATGATAGCTTCTACTTTGGCTGCCAAAATTTCAGGTTTAGTTTTCGTAGAAATTCCAATGGTTGCTTCAGCTTCCAATCTAGACAGGCTCTGCAATGAAAGGCACAGGGAGTAATTGTAATAATCGGCTCCTACAAGGCTGTTGATGCTAAACCAGGCTCTCATATGAATGGTACCCAGAAAACAGACTTAAACTTTAGTTTTATTTTGTTTTAGAGATACGGTGCAGAAATGGGCCCTTTGGCCCACCGAGTCCGTACCGACCAGCGATCCCCGCACATTAGTGGTGAGTCTGTGGAATTCTCTGCCTCGGAGGGCAGTGGAGGCAGGTTTTCTGGATGCTTTCAAGAGAGAGCTAGATAGGGGTCTTAAAAATAGCGGAGTCAGGGGATATGGGGAGAAGGCAGGAACGGGGTACTGATTGGGGATGATCAGCCACGATCACATTGAATGGCGGTGCTGGCTCGAAGGGCCAAATGGCCTACTCCTGCACCTATTGTCTATTGTCTATTAACACTGCCCTACACACACTGCAGATCATTTTATATTGATAATAACAAGCCAATTACCCTACAACCCTGTACGCCTTTGGAGTGTGGGAGGAAACTGAAGATCTCAGAGAAAACCCACATGGTCACGGGGAGAACGTACAACTCCATACACAGCACCCGTAGTCAGGATCGAACCCGGGTCTCTGGCGCTGTAAGGCAGTAGCTCTACTGCCACCGTGCCGCCTGATGGCAGCAAAAAAAGTGGGAGTTGCTGGAGAAACTTAGTGAGTCAGGCAGCATCTGTGGAGGGAATAGATAGGCGATGTTTCACGTTGAGATCTTTCACCTGGACTGAAAGTGTAGAGGCCATCCAATAAACACTGTAAAGTCAACAAAGTGATTCTGAAATGGAGTTGTTGGTGAGATGTCGGAAGCCTGGAAGCTGATTTATGTGCAGCTACTTCACACAGACATTATCTTCTTAATGACCAGATGTACTGCTTCATTAATGTTGATTGATCAATACATATTGATGAGGGCTAGCATGCAGCTTAAGAGGGCTTAAGATTTTTACTTTACTTTCATATCTCAAATGGGGTTGGTTTATCTTGGTGTCATGCTCAGCACAGACATTGTGGGCTGAATGGCCTGTTGCTGTTCTGTACTGTTCTATGTTTAATGATCTCCCAAATGGTAAACGTATTTGATGGTGGTCAATTTTACACTTGGGTTTCATGGGATGTGAACCCACAAACTCCTAATGGGTGGCACAGTGGCTCAGCTGGTAGAGTTGCTGCCTCACAGAGCCAGAGGCCCGAGTTTGATCCTCACCTCGGGTATCGTTTATGTGGAGATTCCGTGTTCTCCTTATGACCACATGTGTCTTTTTCCAGGCGCTCCGGTTTCCTCCCACATCCCAAAGACTTGCGAGTTTGGCGGTTATTTGATGCCCCTAAAATTTCCCCAAGTGCGCAGGGAGTGAATGAGAAAGTGAGATCCTGCAGAACTAGTGCGATAGCTTGGTACGGGGGTGATCGATGGTCAGCGTGGACTCAGTGCGCCAAAGTGCCTGTTTCCATCCTGTTTCTCTAAACTAAAGTGAACTTCTCTGGGTAGAAGCTACATAATAAGCCAAAGAAAATGCTGCAACTGGAGGGAATTTGATGGAATAACAGCGGGCCATTGATGAAGACAAGTTCCCCACACTAAGCTTCCATTTCCTTGAGTGTAAAATATATTATATGCTCGGCTTACTGAAGTGTTCAACATGATTAAAGGATTAGATGGGTTTAAAGATAGAAGGAAAAATGCCTCATGTAATATGTGAATCCAAAATAAAAGTAGCTTGTTAAAACCAGGATGGACATGGACTTCAGTAAGGCGTTCGACAAGGTTCCGCATGGTAGGCTGCTCTGGAAGGTTAGATCGCATGGGATCCAAGGAGAGATAGCTGAATGGATAGCAAATTGGCTCCATGGAAGGAAGCAGAGGGTGATGGTGGAAGGTTGCTTCTCAGACTAGAGGCCACCTGTGACTAGTGGTGTGCCACAGGGTTCGGTGCTGGGCCCGTTACTGTTTGTCATCTACATCAATGATTTGGATGAGAACATACAGGGCAAGATTAGCAAGTTTGCTGATGAAACAAAAGTTAGTGGTTTTGCAGATAGTGAAGATGGTTGTGAAAGATTGCAGCAGGATCTGGATCGATTGGCCAGGTGGGCGGAGGAATGGTTGATGGAATTTAATACAGAGAAGTGTGAGGTGTTACATTTTGGGATGTCGAACAAGGGTAGGACCTACACGGTAGACGGTAGAGCTCTGGGGAATGTTGTAGAGCAGAGGAATCTAGGAGTATAGGTGCATGGTTCCTTGAAGGTCGAGTCACAGGTAGATAAGGTGGTCAAAAAGGCTTTTGACACTTTGGCCTTCATCAGTTAGAGTATTGAGTATAGAAGTTGGGAGGTCATGTTGCAGTTGTATAAGACATTGGTGAGACTGCATTTAGAATATTGTGTTCAGTTCTGGGCACCATATTATAGGAAAGATATTGTCAAGCTGGAAAGGGTTCAGAAATGATTCATGAGGATGTTGCCAGGACTAGAGGGTGTGAGCTATAGGGAGAGGTTGAATAGGCTGGGTCTCTATTCCATGGAGCGCAGGAGGATGCGGGGTGATCTTATAGAGGTGTACACAATCATGAGAGGAAAAGGTAGGGTAGATGCACAGAGTCTTTTACCCAGAGTCGGGGAATCGAGGACCAGAGGAAATGGGGTCAATGTGAAAGGGAAAAGATTTAATAGGAATTAGAGGGGTAACTTTTTCTCACAAAGGGTGGTGGGTGTATGGAACGAGCTGCCAGAGGAGGAGTTGAGGCTAGGACTATCCCATTGTTTAAGAAACAATTAGACAGGCACATGGATTGGACAGGTTTGGAGGGATATGGACCAAGCGCGGGCAGGTGGGACTAGTGTAGCTGGGACATTGTTGGCCGGTGTGGGCGAGTTGGACCAAAGGGCCTGTTTCCACACTGTATCACTCTATGACTCTGTGACAGTCATACAGCATGGAAAAAGGCCCTTCGGCCCAACTTGCCCGTCAACTAACATGCCTCATCTACACTAGTCCCACCTGCCTGCGTTGGGCCCATATCCCTTTATAACTATCGTATCCATGCATCTGTCCAAATGTTTTTAAAATCTTGTGATAGTTCCTGCCTCAACTACCTCATCTGGCAGCTTGTTCCGTATACCCACCACTGTGTGTGTGTGTGTGTGTGTGTGTGTGTGCGCGTGCGCCCGTGTGTCCCCCTCCCCCCTCGGGTTCCTATTAAATCTTCCGGCCCCAACATCATTTTAAAGCTGCCATCTGGCTCCAGATTCCCTTACTGTGGGTAAAAGACTCTGCATATCTATGCATTATCTTATCTATTCCCATCACGATCTTATATAACTCTATAAAATCACCCCTTATCTCCAGCGCTCGAAGAAATAGAGACCCAACTGCCTGCCCAACTTCTCCCTATAGCTCAGGCCCTCAAGTCCAGGCAACATCCTTGTGAGGATTGATGTCAGGAACATTTCTGCACACAAAAGCCTTGTGAAAACTTGGTGGGTATCGTCGCTGTTGAGGTCAGATACACTGAGGAGCAAAAAATAAATTAAATTAAACCTTTGTTGGATTCAGGGTGAGCTGGCATGAAAAGGTGAATGGGGTGAAGGGAGACTGGTGTGTGAGGATACTGATGGCAGTATTTTGGATGGGTCTGTGTTTATGTAAGCTGACCTGGAATGGTCAAACCTTGAGGTTTACTCCAACATTTCCTTTGGCAGCCGAGTGATTGACTAGCCCTGCGTGTGATGAATTTAACACAGTGGGGATCCAAGCCACTGTCTCCATATACTGACGCTCCAGGCTTCTAACCTCAAGTACCTCCATCCAGTTGGCACCGAAATTTCACACTTCTAGGCTTGCCCTAAATCTTGAGCATTTTGCTTTAGTGAATAAATTCAGTTGTGATGTCAGAATCAGTTGAAATGAATGAGAAACACTTCATTATTGCATGTTCATAAGTGATAGAAGCAGAATTAGGCCATTTGGCTCATCAAGTCTACTCTGCCATTCAATCATGGCTGATCTACCATTCCCTCTCAACCCCATCCTCCTGACTTCTCCCCATAACCCCCGACACCCGTACTAATTCATGATAACCCAGTTCTCTCCTGAGATCCATAGCACAGGAGATTGTTTATAATAACAAGGAACTGCAGATGCTGGTTTACCAAAGAATGACACAAAATGCTTGAGTAACTCAGCTGGTCAGGCAGCATCTCAGGAGAACATCTGTAGTGATGTTTCGGGTCAGGACTTTTCAAGGGCCCTATCCCGAAATGTCACCTATCCATGCTCTCCAGAGATGCTGTCTGACACTGTGTTACTCCAGCACTTTAAGTTTTATTTAATGGAGAATCTGGGCAACACATAATGTGATTATTTGGCCCATTACCAGTAGAGCTGCTGAATTATGGGACCTGGGTTCAATCCCGACCACCGGTGCTGACTGTGTGGAGTTTGCACATTCTCCCTGTGTCCGCATTGGGTTCCTCCAGGAGTTTCGGTTTCCTCCCACATCCCAAAGACGTGTAGGTTTATTGGCCTCTGTAAATTGTCTGTAGTGCGTAGGGGGTGGATGAGAAAATGGGATAACACACAACTAGTGTGTCAACAACTGCCTGACCCGCATTTTGTATCGATCCTCCTTTGTATTTACTGTGGGTTCCACGCTAAATTCACCATCTTGGGTCAAGTCATCCCTCAGCTTATTTTCCACAGAAAACCACCTCTGCCTATCCAAAAATCCTCTATAACTACAATATTCTAGTCCTATTAATATACTTGTAAAGCTCCCCTGCACCCCCTCCAGTGCAATCACATCTTTCCTATAACTTGTTAATCAAATCTGTAGGCATCTTTGCATGGGGAAGCTACCACAAATCTATTTCATGGTGGCTTCTGTATGGGAAATTTTAGGTGGGATAAATCTCATCAATAATTATACCTCGCCTAAAATCATGAAAATATATGATTCAGTTTTCATTTCATTGACGTTTGTTTGAATTTGAAAGAAGTGCTTCTTTAGTGATTACGAAGGGAGTCGGAGGTTATGGGGAGAAGGCAAGAGAATGGGGTTAGGAGGGAGATAGATCAGCCATGATTGAATGGTGGAGTAGACTTGATGGGCCGAATGGCCTAATTCTGCTCCTATCACTTATGAAGTTATGAACTTTAATAGTAAAGCATTTAGGTTGTGAAAGACACTTTATAAATTGAAACACTTTCTTTCTGAGTATTTCTTTGTTGCTGAAAACATGTGGTTGATATGAGTTTGTCGTTTATTATTTCTGGACAGGATTCAGAGTGATTGTCAGATTATCATCCAAAGACTATAAACCAAGCAGCATTTTTATTTTTAAATGAGTTGATGGCATAGAACCAGTCATTATTAAGGAAATGGCTTTTTATCATTGCAATCTTGCTATGGCGAGGGATTGTGGAAGATCCTCTCCAGAATTGTAACAAAGAGTTTACAGGAGGCCCTGTTGCAATGTGGGCTCCGAGCACAAGCGAGGGCAAGAGTGTCTGATCTTCCGCTACTTCTGAACAACGCCTCGACAAAGTAAAGATAGACACAAAAGTGCCGGAGTAACTCAGCGGGACAGGCAGCTTCTCTGGAGAAGGAATGGGTGTTGTTTCGGGCCACTGTCGTTGCTTCTTCGCTCTACCCAAAACGTCACCCATTCCTTCTCTCCAGAGATGCTGCCTGTCCCGCTGAGTTACTCCGGCACTTTGTGTCTATCTTTGCTTTAAACCAGCATCTGCAGTTCCTTCGTACAAGTCTTGATAAAGTAAATGAACCAACAATTGAACCAACAAGTCAATCAACAGGGTTTTCTCAACTCTCCTCGATCAATCAAGAGGGCGGCACAGTAGCACAGCAGTAGAGTTGCTGCCTTCGAGCGACAGAGACCCGTGTTCAATCCTGACCATGGGTGCTGTCTACACGGAGTTTGCACACTCTTCCTGTGACCACGTGGGTTTTCTCCTGGTGCTCCGGTTTCCTCCCACACTTCAAAGATGTAGAACTAGCGTATGGCTGACGTTTCGGGTATGGACCCTTCTTCAGACTGGTCTGGACCAGAAACACTACCGATCCATGCTCTCCAGAAATGCTGCCTGACCCGCTGAGTTACTCCCTGATGTTGGGGACCAAACATCAGAGAGTTTGGTCTCTGCTAACTTGAGACCAAACTCATGTCATAAGGTCATAAGTGATAGGAGCAGAATTAGGCCATTCAGCCCATCAAGTCTACTCCACCATTCAATCATGGCTGATCTATTTCTCCCTCCTGACCCCATTCTCCTGCCTTCTCCCCATAGCCCCTGACACCTGTACGAATCAAGAATCCATCTATTTCTGTTTTTAAAATATCCATTGACCTGGCCTCCACAGCCTTCTGTGGCAAAGTATTCCACAGATTCACCAATTTAGATTGGTGACATGGAGAAATCTCTCGTCACCGTATGGAATGGCTCAGGCAGATATTATGGGGACGTTTAAGGAGAAAGAAAGAATATGCTGATAGACGTAAATGAGAAGATGCTAACGCTACTACAGATCTGTTGCTGTGCCTGTCCTGGTGAAACACAGACTTTCGGCAAATGGCAAACTGACGTCAATGCAGCCTCTCGCTTTGCCTATCGCTGACAAATCCACCTCTTCATTTCTCACTTAGCAGATTTAGCTGATGTGCCATTTGGGCCACAAGAGTACTTCCTTTGCTGGAGTTTCCAGAGCTTGGAAGCTTGGTCACAGGGCAAGGGCTTAGCTATTTATCAGGTCATAAGTTGTAGAAACAAGAATTAGGCTAGAGATAGATATATTCCTGATTAGTACAGGTGTCCAGGATTATGGGGTGAAGGTAGGAGTATGGGGTTAGGAGGGAGAGATAGATCGTCGGAATGTAGGGATTAAGTAGCTTATCGAATGGGGAAGCAGGCTTAAAGGACTGTCTGGTCCGCTTTGCTTCTGTGTGGGCTATGGGGTCAGAATGGGTCTGGGTCAGGGCACCACCTTGCACATTCGATTCGATACAATGGAACTTTATTTATCCCAGGGGGGAAATTCCCAACAGTCATAATACACAAAATACATGAAATTAAAGTGACGA
This sequence comes from Malacoraja senta, assembly GCA_038087875.1. Lineage (NCBI taxonomy): Eukaryota > Metazoa > Chordata > Chondrichthyes > Rajiformes > Rajidae > Malacoraja > Malacoraja senta. The sequence continues at coordinate 24,500 of JAXLNO010003215.1, forward strand.
GTGGAAAGGATTGGGGATGTGCAGAGATTGGGTGGGGAGGGGTGAATAGAGTCGGGGAAGAAGGATCTCCTGTGGCGTTCCATCCTGTATCTTGGTGGAACTAGTCTGTTGCTGAAGGTGCTCCTCAGGTTGACCAGTGTGTCGTTGAAGGGGTGAGCTGTATTGTCCAAGATGCACCGCAGTTTGAGGACCTCCAAGACATGCCGATGCTTTCGACATATTTAGCTCGGTGTTTCTGAAAGACAATAGTTTGCTGATGTACAACTGTAAAGGTGATGCATTCTGTGCAGAAGCCCACAAAGAAATGTAGAGATGGGAAATGAATTGGCCTTCATTGTGTGACTTGCAATGAGTGGCGTCATTGTGGGTAGTCTGGTGAATCTGTGAACTTAATGGTCAGGTTATGGAGACTGTCGGTATGAGTACATTGTGACAGTGTGACACTGGTTTTTCTATTCTTCACCTTTGCAGTTTAGTTCTTTAGTTTATTTTATTGACACAGCGCGGAAACAGGCCCTTCGGCCCACCGAGTCCGCACTGACCAGCGATCCCCTTACACACACTAGGGACAATTTTTACATTTATACTTTTATACCAACCCAAATAACCTTTAACATGGGGTAGACAAAAGTGCTGGAGAAACTCAGCAGGTGCAGCAGCATCTATGAAGCGAAGGAAATAGGCAACGTTTCGGCCCGAAACCCTTCAGGAAGGAAATAGGTAACGTTTCGGGCCGAAACCCGGAAGGGTTTCAGCCCAAAACGTTGCCTATTTCCTTCGCTCCATAGATGCTGCCGCACCCGCTGAGTTTCTCCAGCACTTTTGTCTACCTTCGATTTTCCAGCATCTGCAGTTCCTTCTTAACCTTTAACCTGTATGTCTTTGGAGTGTGGGAGGAAATCGCAGATCTCGGAGAAGGTCACGAGAAAGTACAGACTCCGAACAGACAAGCACCTGTCGACTGGATCGAACCCGGGTCTCTGGCGCTGTACGGCAGCAACTCTACCGCTGCGCCAGCGTTGACCTTTAGGGGGAGGTATGGAGGGGAATTCGGCACATGCCCTGAAGTGACTTAGTTAGCTGACGTGTGAAAGTCCCGGAGGCTTACAGAGGTTTAAGGGGACTAGTGTAGATGGGGCATCTTGGTTGGCATGGGCATGTAGGGCCGAAGGGCCTGTCTCCAATGCTGTATGACTCTAGGACAGCTACATTTTTGCCCTGAATATTCACAGGAGGATTTGAATTAAATGTTCAGCATTCAGAATCAGAAACGTTTGTAGAAAATGTTGTAGGGTTTGCAGGCAAGTTGAGAAGGGCACTTGGGCATCTGTGAACAACAGAGCAGCATTTCCTTTCTGTAACTGGTGGGATATGAGGCTTGAGTGAGGAGAAAAATCAGCTGGAAAAAGAAGAAGAGAGACTGGATTCAGACACAGAGGCATGAATGGCTTGTGGATCTGGGAGGTCAGCTCTATCAAAACAGTAAACCCGTGGTGTGACTTATCTCAACTTGTGCCAGAGTTGGAGAGTTCTAATTAACCAGAGCCTTTGGGAGATGGTTGTTCGTAACTGAGCAGAAGGTGTGGGCTGCAAATTAGCCAATTATTTTAGCTCCGAGCGCGTCTCTGTTTAAGCCACATTGAGAATCTTCCAATACGCTGCTAACCAACGTCTGGTTTAGCTTTTGCCAGGATCGCTTGGCTTTAGACATCATCATCGCCTTGGTCCAAACATACACTTGGCCCAGCTACCTTCAGGTCCTTGATTTGCATGGAAAGGCTGGATTTGGATCACGTGCAGGCAGAGGTGATAAGTTTAACTTGGCGTTGTGTTTGATGCACAGTGTGGACTGAAGGACCTGTTCCCTGTTGCAGTTCTATGTTCCATGTCACCTTTTTACCATCATTGGGTCAGAGGTGGGGATGTTCACAGTTGTTTGTACAATGTTTAATTCTATTTGTAACTCCTCAGCCACCCCTCCTGGATGAAAGAGTTTAGAGACTTTAGACTTTAGACATGCATCGCAGAAACGGCCCTTCAGCCCACCGAGTCCACGCCGACCGACGATCACCCCGTACATTAAACACTGGGGACAATTTACTATTTTTACTGAAAGCAATTCCCCTACAAACCTGTACGTCTTTGGAGTGTGGGAGGAAACCGCAGCACCCGGAGAAAACCCAAGTGGTCACAGGGAGAACATACAAGCTGTACAGACAGCACCCATAGTCGGAATCAAACCCGGGTCTCTGGCGCTGTAAGGCAGCAACTTCACCGCTGCGCCACCGTGCCGCCCTCGATGTTGGAGGGATATATGCCGGATGCAGACAAATTGGACTAAATTAATAAAGCAACCTGGTCAGCATGGATGAGTTGGGCCGAAGGGCCCGTTTCTGTGCTGTATCAGCTTGTTACTGAGGGAGAAATGGAGAAGTAAGAAAGTCATGGACAGACTATCTCTGGAGAAAAGGAATTGGCGACGTATCGGGAGGACGTTTGTCCAGAGATGCTGCCTGACCCGTTGACTTATTCCAACATTTTGTGTCTATCTTCAGTTTAAACTGACATCAGCAGTTCCTTCCTACATGCTAAGAAAGTCAAGTTAACTCGACTGTACACAAAAATGCTGGAGAAACTCAGCGGGTGCAGCAGCATCTATGGAGCGAAGGAAATAGGTAACGTTTTGGGCCGAAACCCTTCTTCAGACGAAGGGTTTCGGCCCGAAACGTTACCTATTTCCTTCGCTCCATAGATGCTGCTGCACCCGCTGAGTTTCTCCAGCATTTTTGTGTACCTTCGATTTTCCAGCATCTGCAGTTCCTTCTTTAACAAGTTAACTCGACTGATTGCTTTGTGATTTTTAAGTCCATTCTTATCCTGTTTTCATCCAACAACCTAGAGCTCGCATTTGCCCAGCCAGAAAAATACACACACTCACCAGAGCTAAATGTGTATTGGTGTGTGCAGGGAAGTGGGGTCTGTGGGGAATAAAGGATTGTATGAGCATGTCGGTGCCATCTGGTGGTAGCTCTGCGCGATGCACCTTCGCATTCTTTGGCCTGTAATAATATTAATAGTGCTTGCCACTGTTGTTAAGAAACTGGAGTAAAAGCCCTTCGAAGACGCTTAAAACTCGAGAAACTTGATCGTAGCAGGTCTAAAAGAGGCAACATTGCTTTTGAAAGTAGAACAATTCTCTCCGATATTCTTCCCCGATATTGATCACTCGAGTCAACTTCAGGAAAAACTGGCTGCTAGATTTTGGAAATCTGAGTTGATTTGTCTCATTTTTGGTTACAAGAAAGAGGTCATTCATTGGTTTCACTGCAATTTTGGATATCAGGTGTCCATGAAAGGTGTCAGATAAATGCATGTTTAGTTTAGAGATACAGTGCAGAAACAGGCCCTTCGGCCCACCAGGTCCACACAGACCCGTGATTCCCGCACACTAACACTATCCTACACACACTCGGTACAATTTACATTTACACCAAGCTGATTAACCCTACAAACCTGTACGTCTTTGGAGTGTGGGAGGAAACCGAAGATCTCGGAGAAAACCCACGCAGGTCACGGAGAGAACGTACAAACTCTGTACAGACAGCACCCGCAGTCAGGATTGAACCCTGGTTTCTGGCGCTGTAAGGCCGCAACTCTACTGCTGTGCCACCCTTAAGTTTTGGTAACGATCAGATATGCTCTACTATTGAAGTGTTTGTGGGATAAATATTTTGTTGATCCCTTCGTGCTGATGGGCTTTAATATTAATGTCAGTGTCAACAATGATATTTCTGGATTCACGGGATTATTGTGCATCATTCTCTCCACTGCCATTTGGCTCTGGTATTGTGAATCACAGAGGACCTGGACACCAATGTAATGGTGCCTGACCTTGAAGACATTGGGTGGCAACGTGGTATCTCTGTATCAAGATTTGTATCTGCTTTGAGATCATGTTGATGCCATTGTACTACCTATATTCCTCGTTGTGTCAAACATAGTCACATGCAGGGTGCCAAGCGGTTTTGACACTTGAGTGCCGACGAGACAGTTTTCTGTTACAATATGAGTAATGCAAGAAAATGACCAGTCAGTGTCAAATGTATGAGAGGAGATAATAACTATGGTGTACCGATTCCCAAAGCTGTCCAACACTGGGCTTTTCCTTACTATGTTTCATAGTCTGTTGTTGTCTCAATGCTACGGACTGATTACTAGGGGGTATATTGCACAGCTTAAGATGAATTGGATGGAACAAAGTGGCAGATCTTATGAATGTTTCTCCAATGCAGAAATATGGCCCACCGAATCAGTGCCGACCAGCAATCCCGGTCGGTACACTAACACAGTAGGGACAATTTACAATTTACAGAAGCCAAATTAAACCACAAACCTGTACGTCTTTGGAGTGTGGGAGGAAACCTGAGTATCCAGAGAAAACCCACGCAGGTCGCGGTGAGAAAGTACAAACTCCGTACAGACGGCACCCGTGGTCAGAATTGAACCCGGGTCTCTAGCGCTGTAAGGCAGTAACTCTACCACTGTGCCGCCCCCCCCCCCCCCCCCCCGCCCTATATTCTGGGTGACAGAATCAAATCTATGATGCTGTAAATCTATATTGTTAGAGTTATTTTCATTGGCTATTTGCATTCCTGCATCTATTTGCGTTGGCCTTGTTTGCTTTGAGTCCAGGAGACTGCTGAAATGACTATTGTGGTAAAACAACAGGAAATATTTGCATTTGCTATGTTTTGCTAGCAGTTAATTTTCTCTCTCTTACTCCAACCAAGATATTTTAAGCTTATGGGTGATCACCGAGTGATAGAGATGGCACGAGTGGCCTGACAAGATAGACAATGCAGAAATAAAGAGCGTCACAGATATTACCCCCACAGGATGGAACTGGACCCATGAAATTAACTCTGGCATAATGAGACGTGGAAAAAAATATCATAGGGGCACTAATTTTTCTTTTTAATTACTTCTTAAACTTATCTTAAGAATAGTGTTAGTGTGCGGGGATCGCTGGTCGGCGCGGACTCAGTGGGCCGAAGGGCCTGTTTCCGCACTGTATCACTAAACTGAATTAAACATACTGTGGCCGTGGCGCAGCAGTAGAGCTGCTGCCTTACAGCACCAGGGACCCGGGTTCGATCCTGACCAGGGGTGCTGTCTGCAGAGCTCGTACATTCTCCCTGTGACTGCGTGGGTTTTCTCCGATTTCCTTCCACATTCCAAAGACATGCAGGTTTGTTGGTTAATTGGCCTCTGTAAATTGTAGGATAGAACTTTGTAGGGTAGAATTAGTGTACGGGTGATCGCTGGTCGAGGCAGAATCGGTGGGATGAAGGGCCTGTTTCCACTGTATCTCTAAACAGGCCCTTCAACTCACCAATTCTGCACCGACCAGTGATGCTGCATGACCTGCTGAGTTATTCCAGCTTTTTGTGTCTATCTTCAATCTAAACCAACAGTGGAGTCGGGCTGAAAATAGACTGATTGCACTCGGCAATCATTTAATTGACTGGCTGTGGGAAGCCTGGGTGACGTGGGCATACTTGTCAGACAATGGTGAAAGCTGTTGGAGAGTGTCCAAGCCAGCACTGGCTACCCCTCTGGCAGGCAGCGCGGTGCCCTCTCATAAGGGAGAGCTATCAGGCTGAGGACATGTGAGCTGATTCCCATGCAGAGGGAACACACTGTTTGCAACTTCACAAATGCTCAAATCGTCAAAACGCTCCTCTCACTTTAACACGTTATCTCGTTTTCCGTTTGCAGACATAACAAAGACGACACCTTGTACAGAACCAAGTTCAGGAACAACAGGTACAGGAGCTGTTTCAATCATGTGCACTGGGTGTGAACACGGAAATAGAATGTTGTTATAATTGATGTTTAACTATTCGCCACGTCTATTTGCTCTAAGTGGTGATTAGTGGCATAAACCTCTTCCCCTCCCTTCCTCTCTCACCTCGTCCCTCCCTCTCCTGCACCTCCTGCTCCCCATCTCTCTCTCGCTGCCTACTTTGAACTTTCTCTCTTGCACTGCTCCCTCCATCTCTCCCTCCCTCTCTAATTTTCGCCTCCCTCTCCTAACTATCCTCGTTCCCTCTCCTGTCTTCTTCCCTTCCTCCCTCACTGCCTCCCACCTTCCTCCCTCTCTCTCCTTTGCACACCTTCACAAGTTGGGTTCAAGCTGCTGTTTCAGTTTAGTTAATTGTCACGCGTACCGAGCTACAGTGAAAAGCTTTTTGCTCAACCCCTTGAAACCTCCCAAACAGCTCGGTTTACCCGCAGTTCAAAATTAACATCCATTTTGGATTCACCAGGAATCATTGGGTAAGATTATCAGGTTGAGAAGTCATGAATGACCAAGGATAATGGAAGTGGATGATGGTTTCTAGTTGGCTGTGGGATAGCACAATGATTGACGAGTTGGTTGAGAAATTCGAGAGCATAACTTACTGGTGGTGTTCGTTACTGATTTTAAAACTCCAGGATTAAATTAAAGTTGGCGATTTACTATTGGTTTATTGTCACTATTAGTTTATCGTGCACTGAGATACGACGAACAGCTTTGTTTGTGTGCTATTCCAACAAATCCTTCCTTACCTGGGTACAATCAAGCCTTGCACCAGTGCAGCAGGTAGTGCTTGCTGTGAGGTTTACTGCAGTAATAATGGACTTAGTGTTCTTATTGCAGTGAATCTGCAACCAGTTGCATTAATAGGATGCACACTGCATTAATGGCGGCATGGTGGCGCAGCAGTGGAGTCGCTGCCTTATAGCGCCAGAGACCCGGGTTCGGTCCTGACTACGGGTGCTGTCTATACAGAGTTTGTACGTTCTCCCTGTGACTGCGTGGGGTTTTCTCCGGGTGCTCCGGTTTCCTCCCACACGCCAAAGAAGTGCAGGTTTGTAGGTTAATTGGCTTCAGTAACTATCTTAACTGCCCGCCCCCAAAGACCTGGAATCGGTGGGTGGAGGGAGGGAGTGGGTGACGGTGGCGGACACTAGACAAAGGGCCAGTGAGGAGGGACTGTGAAATGGTGGCAAAACCTCATCACAATTGCATATAGACTCAGTGGGCTGTTTGTTTGTTTGTCAGTGTAGTTTATTGTCACGTGTTCCGAGGTACAGTGAGAAGCTTTTGTTGCGTGCGATCCAGTCAGCAGATGGACAATACATGATTACAATCGAGCCATTTACAGTGCATGGATACATGATAAGGGAATGACGTTTAGTGCAAAGTAAAGCCAGCGTATTGTGTACTCCTGTATGCAAAAAGAGAATTTCACTGTACCTTGGTACATGTGATAATAACGGAACCATTGAAATAATCTCACTCGAGCTTCTGAATTTGGAGCAGTGTAGTCGTTGGAGCAGTGGTTGTCTACAGCCGGCACGTGTCTGGTATTGCTCCAGTCCAGGTGCGAGGATAGATCGTTCCAAGGGCTCAGTGACCCATGACACACACTCGATCAGCATTGCCAAGGCATCGCATTGCAGTGATGCATGGCAACTGATGCAAACCAGTTGCAAAACACCGCCATGGTTCCCATTGCCTGTCCATCCCTTAAAATAACTAAAGAGAGACACAAAAAGTTGGAGTAACTCAGTGGGTCAGACAGCATCCCTGGTCTAGACCCTTCTTCAGATTGAGTCGGGGAAAGGGAAACAGGAGATATAGACGGTGATATAGAGAGATGTAGAACAAATGAATGAAAGATATGGGCAGTTGGAATCGCAGAGGGGGAGCAGCGAGAGAGGATGTTGCACTACTGTTGTCCGAGAGAGGAGGAGAATTTCTTCAAAGTAGGCATACCGTGAGGATATTTTTGCAGTGGTGCAGACGAAATGTGCAGGAAGGAACTGCAGATGCTGGTTTAAACCAAGGACAGGCACAAAAAGCTGGAGTGACTCGGACTAGCTTGCTTTGGAGAAGAGATAGCCACACAGTAAGGAAACATGCACCGAAGGGCGGAAACAGGCCATTCGGTGCCAACCAAGATGCCCCATCTAAACTGGTCCCATTTGCCTGTAAACCTTTCCTAATCCATGTCAAGGTTTGGGTGTAATATGAGCAGGATTGTCAAAACTAAGCCAGAAAACTCACTCAAATGGTGAAAGGTTGAGGTTAAGGGCATCCTCGAGGATCAGAGGGCATAGTTTTAGTTTAGAGATACAGAGCGGAAACAGACCCTTCGGCCCAGAGTCCGCGGCGACCAGCGATCCCCACACATTAGCACAATCCTACACACACTAGGGACAATTTACAATTATACCAATCCAATTAACCTACAAACCTAAACGTCTTTGGAGTGTGGGAGGAAACCGAAGATCTCGGAGAAACCCCACATATATATAGATCACGGGGAGAACATACAAACTCCGTACAGAACAGCACAGTATAGTCGGGATCGAACCCGCGTCCCCAGTGCTGTAAAGCAGCAACTCTACCGCTGCGCCACAGTGCCGCTCATAGGTTTAAGGTGAGGGGAGAAATATGTAACAGGAACCTGAGGGGCAACTTTTTTTACACAAAGGGTGGTGGGTGTGTGGAACGAGCTGCCGGAGGACATAGTTGAGGCATGTACCATCACAACGTTTAAGAAACATTTAGACAGGTAATTTGCTTACGCCAACATTTGGACATGGGCCAAACGCAGGCAGGTGGGAATAATGTAGATGGGGTATATTAGTTGGTGCAGGCAAATTGGGCCGAAGGGCCTGGTTTCTACACTCTATGACTAAGGGGCATCATTTAAAAATTGGAAAGCTAAGACGCAGAAGGGTTATTTGGCAATTTTTGTCTTTCGCCAGAAGTTTCTTAGTTTCACACTGAACAAAGCCCTAATCTCACACGGCAATCTGAAGCAATGTAGATGGACTCTGGACACAAGTAAGCAAGAAGCAGGGGACTAGATCAAATCTAATTTTGCCCCATGGTGGAGCAGAAGCTATTGGAAATATGATTCGTAATGTAAGTAAGATGGAAAAACAAATAAAAAAGAAAAGAGTGAATCAGCTGGGAGAGCTGCTTCTTCACCACGCCAGAGACCAGAGTTTGATCTTGACCTTGGATATGATCCGTGTGGAGTTTGCATGTTGTTCCTGTTGACTGCAAGGGACTCTTCTTGGTGCTCTGGTCGCCCTCCCCCCACAGAGGTGCTGGTTTATTGGTTAATTGTCCGCTGTAAAATTGCCCTTGTGTGTAGAAAGTGGTATAACATAGAACTAATATGCACGGGTGATCAATGGTTGGCGTGGACTCAATGGGCCGAAGGGGCCTGTTTCCTTGCTGTCTCTCTGAAATTGAAAGTGAAGGTTGGATGGGCTTTCTGGGAATTCTGTGCTGTTTCCCTTGAGCGAGATCTATTGGCCAGAGCTTTGTGTGACACCAGAGGGCTATTAATGTTCCAAGTGAGATTTCTCAATTTTTAATAATACGATTTGTAGGATTGATGACTGTATGTTTAGGGAAAACAAGGTCTGAGGTAGAGAGGTTGATGGAAGAAATCCCAGAGCCTCAGCCCCTTCCGAGGGAGGGTATAGCAAGCCAAAGAGCAGAGCTCTTTCCCCCACCCCCCCCCCCCCCCCCCCCCCCGCTCTCCCTTTTCCACACTGTTTCTCTAAACTAAGCATCACCTTTAAACTCTGCCTCTCACCTTCAAGCTATGCCCGCTAGTCTTTGAGATTTCCACACTGGGGGAAAAAGGTTCTGACTGTCTGCTTGGGTGAATTCTCGAGTAAGAGGGTGCAGTAAGGTGCTGCAGCTTCTCGCTCCCCTTACTGAATTCCCAAGTGGATTTCAGTGTCATTGCACAGCAGTGAATCGCTGACGATAGCTTGTGGTTCTCACACTTGCAGGTGTGGAAATGCAGAAGTGGCTTCTGCTTACGTGGATCGGTGTCAGTTGATCAGGCTCCAGAGAAGCACCTTGAAGCAGTTTCCTTCCTGGAAAGTTGCTGTGTGGATGGATAGAATCACCTGTTCTTTATCCACGAGCACCGCATCCCACATTCCCAGACCCAACGAGGGCCTCTGGGATCTGCATGCCTCCGCCAGTGTCCGGCTGATCTGAGTGTGTTCCACAGCAACTTTCCTCCAATATACGAAACGTTGCCTATTTCCTTCGCTCCTTAGATGCTGCTGCACCCGCTGAGTTTCTCCAGCACTTTTGTCTACCTTCGATTTTCCAGCATCTGCAGTTCCTTCTTATACAGGATAAGGCACCTTGCTTGTTCACTCGTTGTCGCTGGTGAAGTGGAATGAGAGATTAGTTTGATCTACAGTGCAGAAACAGGCCCTTCGGCTCACCGAGTCCGCACCGACCAGCGATCCCCGCACACTTATACTGCCCTACACACACTAGGGACAATTTACAATTTTACCGAAGCCAATTAACCTACAAACCTGTACGTCTTTGCAGTGTGGGAGGGAACCGGAGCACCCGGGGAAACCCACACGGTCACGGGGAGAACGTACAAACTCCATATAGACAGTACCCATAGTCAACATCGAACCCGGGTCTCTGGCGCTGTGAGGCATCGACACTACCACTATGCTGCCGTGCCTAAATGGAAGGAGGCGTCGGAGGAGAAAATGGAATATAAACACCCAGCATTGAGCAAAGGCCAAAGAGCCGCTCTTTTGTAATGTGATGAACTCTCAAACGTTGATCGGCGTAGTTTGCAGGCATGGAGATGTCTGTAAAGTGGATTGCTTTCAGAAATGTGACAGTGAGAGTTCAGGAATATAAGAGTGAAGGACAAGGCAGGTGGGAGTAAGGAACCCTGGAGGATGAGGGAAATTGAGGCTCTGGTCAGGAAATGTCCCCATAGTACTGGAGATTGAGGAACACACTAAAGAAAATCAGGCGGACAAAAAAGGACATGAGATAGTTCTGGCATTAAGATCGAGGGGAATCCAAAGAGATTCTGCCAGTGTATTAAGAGAAAAGGGATAACTAGAGACAGATATGGCTAGTCAGAGGTTGATTTGGTCATCATGATTTTATTGGTGGGATATCATGTCTCATGAATTTATTGAGTTTTATCAATATCCCGGTGGCCCGGTGGCGCAGCGGGAGAGTTGCTGCCTTACAGCACCTGAGACTCGAGTTCAATCCTGACTACGGGTGCTGTCCGTACAGAGTTCGTACGTTCTCCCTGTGACCTGCGTGAATTTTCTCCAGAAGCTCCAGTTTCTTCCCACACTCGGTGGACCGAAGGGCCTGTTTCCACGCTGTATCTCTAAACTAAACAACCATGAAGGTTGATGCGGGCAAGGCTGTAGACATAGACTTAATGGATTACAGCAAGGCCTTCCAGAGGGTTCTGTGTGAGCTCTTGCAGACAAATTTTGTATGAAAACCTCAATTGCAATTGCTTCCACTGCCTTTTCAGGCATTGAAATATAAATTATTATATGTCAAATGTTCACCATTGAGATTTAGTTCATAAGTTCAAGTTCGTAGGTTTTAGGAGCAGAATTAAACCATTCGGCCCATCAAGTCTACTCCGCCATTCAATCATGGCTGATCCATCTTTCCCTCTCAACCCCATTCTCCTGCCTTCGCCCAAAAACCCCATATCAATTAAGAATCTGTCAATGTCCGTCTTAAAAATATCCATTGATGGCCTCCACGGCCGTCAGTGGCAATGAATTCCACAGATGCACCACGCTCTGTCGAAAGAAATCCCTTCTCGTCTCCTTTCCAAAGATTTAGTTAGTGACAGTTGCTAATTATACCAAGGTCATGGTAAACCCTTGAGCTTAGCAAGAAAGGAGTCAGAGTATCAGAGGCATGGTGACCACCAGTTGACTTTGGTGTGACATGGCACCGTGTGCCAAACATCCTCCTACACCAATGCCTGCGGTAGATCCAATGCCAACTGGCTTTACTGTCAGAACTTAATTAGCATCAAGAACATGCAACCTGCCATCAAGTATTGACTTAAGCTCTTGTTATTACTGCAAAAATAATCTAGTCTTATGTGACCTCCCACCATGTGTAGATGTAAGAGTTACTGAGGAAGTGGTTGGACACTTTATTCTCCAAAGAAAAACACAAAGTGCTGGAGTGACTCAGTGGGTCAGGTAGCATCTCTGTAGAAAAAGGATAGAGTGCCCTCCATAATGTTTGGGACAAAGACCCGTCATTTATTCTGTACTCCACAATTTGAGATTTGTAATAGAAAAAAATCACATGTGGTTAAAGTGCACATTGTCAGATTTTAATAAAGGCCATTTTTATACATTTTGGTTTCACCATGTAGAAATTACAGCTGTGTTTATACATAGTCCCCCATTTCAGGGCACCATAATGTTTGGGACACATGGCTTCACAGGTGTTTGTAATTGCACAGGTGTGTTCAATTGCCTCCTTAATGCAGGTATAAGAGAGCTCTCAGCACCTAGTCTTTCCTCCAGTCTTTCCATCACCTTTGGAAACTTTTATTTCTGTTTATCAACATGAGGACCAAAGTTGTGCCAATGAAAGTCAAATAAGCCATTATGAGAAACAAGAATAAAACTGTTAAGAGACATCCAAACATTGTGGAGGGCACTGTAGGTGACATTTCATAAATAATAGGAGCAGAATTAGGCCATTCGACCCATCAAATCTACTCCACCTTTCACTCTATATTTCCCTCTGAGCCCCATTCTCCTGCCTTCTTCCCATAACCCCTGACACCCATACTAATCGACAATATATCCATCTCTGCCTTAAAAATATCCATTAGCTTGGCCCCCACAGCCTTCTGTGGCAATGAATTCCACAGATTCAGATTCCATAGACACAGAAATCCACACATAGCAGGTTGGGACCCTTCCTCCAACCCAAAACATCACCTATCCTTTTTTCTCTAGATGCTGCCTGACCCTCCAGCACTTTGTCTATTTTTATTATAGAGTCATACAGTGTGGAAACAGGCCCTTCGGCTCAATGTGCCCACGCCGACCAACATGTCCAATCTACAGTCGTCTTGCCTGCCTGCGTTTGGTCCATATCCCTATAAGCTTGTCCTATCCATGTACCTGTCTAAATGTTTCTTCAACATTGCAATAGTATCTGCCTCAACTGCCTCCTCTGGCAGTTATCGTCAAGTCACATTTATTTATATAGCACATTTAAAAAACAACTCTCGTTGGCCAAAGTGCTTTACATTTGTTATAAGAATAACAAACAAAACAAACTACGTACATATATACATGTAGCCCTCACTCAGAGGACGTCAGGAAAGGCTTGGGAGTTTAGATAAGTCTTTAGTCTTGACTTAAAAGAGTCGATGGAAGGGGCAGTTCTGATGGGAAGGGGGATGCTGTTCCACAGTCTAGGGGCTGCAACCGCAAAGGCGCGGTCGCCCCTGAGCTTATGCCTAGACCGTGGGATATTCAGCAACCCCAAGTCGGCCGATCTGAGGGGCCTGGAGGTGGAGTGGTGGGTGAGAAGACTTTTTACGTAGGTGGGGGCAAGCCCATTGAGGGCTTTGTAGACATGGAGGAGGATCTTGAAGTTTATACGGAACCGCAGGGAGCCAGTGGAGAGAGGCCAGGATCGGGGTGATGTGGTCCTTTTTCGGTGCCCGTCAGGAGTCTCGCTGTGGCATTTTGGACCAGTTGCAGGCGGGACAGGGAAGATTGGCTGATGCCAGTGTAAAGGGAGTTGCAGTAATCTAGGCAGGAGGAGATGAATGTGTGGATGATCTTTTCGAGGTCATCAAACTGGAGGAATTGTTTTATTTTAGCTATCGTCCGAAGCTGAAAGAAGCTAGCTTTTACCACGGCATTGACTTGTTTGTCAAATTTCAGTGCTGAGTCAAATATCACGCCAAGGTTTTTGACGTGAGGTTTGAGTAGTGGGGTAAGGCTTCCAAGGCTGCCTGCTATCATTTTGATTGAGTCCGAGGGGCCGAGAAGGATGACCTCAGACTTACTCTGGTTTAGTTGGAGGAAGTTCTGGGCCATCCAACACTTTATATCCTCGAGGCAGTGGGTAAGGTTAAGCAGATTTGATTGTTTTTTGGGCATCAGGGGAGATAGAGTTGTGTATCGTCTGCGTAGCAATGGAAGGAAATGCCGTGCCTTTCAATGACTTGGCCTAAGGGGAGCATATACAGGGAGAAGAGAATGGGGCCAAGGATGGAACCTTGTGGAACCCCACAGCAGAGATTAGCTGGGCAGGAGAAAGAGTTGCCTATGTTAGTCGAGAAACTCCTACCTTTGAGGTAGGAGATGAACCAGCTCAGGGCAGTGCCATCAATACCAACCCCGTACCGGAGACGGTCAATTAGGATGGTGTGGTTGACAGTATCAAATGCTGCGCTGAGGTCAAGAAGGAGCAGAATTGCACAGTCGCCGGTTATAAACCAGCATCTGCAGTTATTTGTTTCTGCACTTTATCCACCAGTTGGCCTGCTCCTCAGAGGTTTCTTTCAGTTAGCTTGGTCAGTGATCGCTCTGCTGGTCATCCTCATTCATTCGGTGAAGGCAACTCCGAGCTTCTGATCGCTATTTGAATTTGGTGAGCTTGAGAAATGCATAGTAACATTGAAAGCAGGTGCAGGAGTAGGCCATTCGGCCCTTTGAGCTAGCCCCGCCATTCAATATGATCATGACTGATCATCCAAAATCAGTACCCCGTTCCTGCTTTCTCCCCATATCCCTTGATTCGTTAGCAAACGGTGAGCTTTGGTCATTTGTCCTGTGGGTGGAATGAGTGGGAGCAGCAAGATGTTGCTGTGGTGCCTGGAGAGGACACTGAGCAAATCAACACGGGGCAAATGTGAAAAACGGACGGTGATGTTGTTGCTGGCGAAAAGGCCCAAGAGATGTGAGGCACTGTATTTTACTGCTGCCATAAACTAGTATTGAGTGATCGTACAAAGCAAGAGGCCTTTGGACCTAGTGTTTTTTGAGAGTTTCAAAGTTGGGAAGTGGTGCAGCGGTAGAGACCCCCGTTTGATCCTGACTGGGGTGCTGTCTGTACGTTCTCACCGTGAATTGCGTCGGGTTTTTTTGTGCTCCAATTTCCTCCCACATTCCAAAGACGCACATGTTTGTAGGCTAATTGGCTTCAATAAAAGTAATGGTAAATTGGCCCCAAATGTTTAGCAGAGTGTTAAATTTGTGCGGGCATCATTGGGCGGCGCGGACTCGGTGGGACGAAGGGCCTGTTTCTGCGCTGTATCTCTAAACTAAACTGAGTATCCCACCTGCCTTAAAAGAGCATTAATAATACTTGGTGGCTCAAGAAAAGTAAAGTGACGAACCTTAAAGACTATCAGCAGGTAACACTAATGCCCATAATGATAAAGTGCTTTGAGAAGTTGGTTATGGCACATTTCAACTCCCACCTTAGCAAGAATTTGGACCCATTACAATTTGCCTACCGCCACAATAGTTAATGGAGGATGCGATCTCGCTGGCTCTCCACTCTGCATTGGACCACTTGGACAATAAGAACCGTACGTAAGGCTGTTGTTTCTTGACTGCAGCTCGGTGTTCAACACCATCATTGCTTCCAAACTGGTTAGCAACCTCATGGAACTGGGTCTTTGCGCATCTCGCTGTAACTGGCCTTGACCTCCTCATCAACAGAACACAATCAGTACGATTTGGCAACAACACTCCTTCCTCTATAACCATCAGCAGAGGTGTACCTCAGGGCTGTGTGCACAGTCCTCTACTCCAGTCGCTCTATACCCATGATAGCATAGCAAGACACAGTTGCGCAGCCATCTTTAATTTGATCGAAGACACCACTGTTTTTCGACAAGATGCAGGTAATGATGGTGTGGGAGTTTTGAAAGGAGATTGGTTGCCTGATCAAATGGTGCCAGAACCACAACCTTGCTCACAATGTCAGCAAGACCAAAGAGCTGAATGTTGGCTTTAGAAGAGGAAGCTGAGGATCCATGAACCTGTCTTCATCAACAGGTCAGTGGCGGAGAGAGCCAACAACTTCATTTCCTGGGCGTGCATATCTCTGAAGATCTGTCCTGGGCCCAGCACATTGATGCAATCATAAAGAAAGCCCATCAACGTCTCTGCTTCCTTAGAAGACTGAGTAGATTTGGTATGTAGATAAACACTCTCTTGAACGTCTACAGGTGTACAGTAGAGAGCATATTGACTGGTTGCATCACGGCCTGGTTCGGCAACAAACGGCATGGGAACAAAGGAGATTAGAAAAAATAATGGACACTGCCCGGTCTATCGCAGATACTGACCACTCTATATGAGGCTCTGCATCAAAACTGCAGTTAGCTTCATCAGAAACCCACGGCACCCTGGCCACGCTCTCATTCCACTCCTACCATCGGGAAGGAGGTATCAGAGTTTGAAAACTGTGATCCAGTGTTCCAGACCAGTTACTTCGGAATCTTGAACAATACAAAACACTAAAGGGGCTGTCCCACTGCGGCAACCTAATCCGCGAGTTCAGAAGAGTGTCCTCGCCCTTCAAGCACGAGGGCACTTGCCTGGAAAACCTCGAGCTGGATCGACCGCCAGCGGTGAAACCGCGAGCTCGATCGACACAAACACACAGACACACACACACCCGCATAAGGCGGGGGCCAGGGAAAGCGGGGGAGCACTGTCTGAAATTCACACCCGCGATGAAGAGGAAGGTAAAAGACGGCTGCACATTGTACGGTAAGTCCTTTAGAGAGCGGGGAGGGGGAGAGAGACACTTTTAAGGAGTCAAACAACGTTTAATAAAGTTTAGTGGGCATTTAACCTACCGGTCGGTTTTCCTTGGTCCTGAAAACTCCAATGAGCCAATTAAAATGCCCAGTCAGTGAAGGAGATTGCTATGGCTGCCCTCGACTGACTGTAAATAAATAGCGACCCCATTCCACTGCACTACGAGTTAAAAAGAACCATGCCGACCAATTTTACTCACGGAAAAATTTTCAACATGCGGAAATTTTTTCCGCGTCCTAGCTGAGGCCGCGAGTATGCGGGAACTTCCCTCGAGCATGAAGGAGAGTTCCAGTGACCTCATAGGACCTCCTTAGGACCACGTGTCGACCATGCTGTGAGTTTGAGTCGAGGGAAAACTCTTCTAAACTCGCAGATTATGTCGCGGCAGTGGGACAGCCCCTTTACTAAACTATGGACTACCTTGGTTGCACTAAGGACTTGGCATTTTTGCACTAGTATTGGGGTTATTCATTTATTATTCTTGTTTTGTTTATTCTATGTCATCTATGAATGTTGTAATTACAGGACTTTTATGCTGCTGCTGCAAATTCGGTGTCAGTTTTTGTGACAATTAAACGCTCTTGGCTCTCTCTTGATTGCACGCACCACCAGACTCGGGAACAGCTTCTTCCCCTCTCTTATGAGGCTTCCGAATGGTCCTTCCATAAGCAAGGGTACTGTCCCAATTTCCAACCTAACCCATTGTACATTGGACATTTCTCTGGAATCGATGCGCTACAATGCTCAGACATATATTCTACACTGTATCTCTCCCTTTGCTCTACCTATTGCACTTGAGTTGGTCTGATCGTATTTATTGTCAGAAAAGATTGTTAAGGGCTTGGACACACTAGAGGCAGGAAACATGTTCCCGATGTTGGGGGAGTCCAGAACCAGGTGCCACAGTTTAAGAATAAGGTGTAAGCCATTTAGAACGGAGATGAGGAAACACTTTTTCTCACAGAGTGGTGAGTCTGTGGAATTCTCTGCCTCAGAGGGCGGTGGAGGCAGGTTCTCTGGATGCTTTCAAGAGAGAGCTCGATAGGGCTCTTAAAAATAGCAGAGTCAGGGGATATGGGGAGAAGGCAGGAACGGGGTACTGATTGGGGATGATCAGCCATGATCACATTGAATGGCGGTGCTGGCTCGAAGGGCCAAATTGCCTACTCCTGCACCTATTGTCTATTGATTGAAGAGCATGCAAAACAAAGCTTTTCACTGTACCTCAGTACACATGCAATGATACACCTAAATGTATAGGAGGGAACTGCAGTTGCTGGTTTTACACCAAAGATAGACACAGAATGCTGAAGTAGCTCCGCAGGTCAGGCAGCATCTCTGGAGAAAAAGGAATAGGTGACGTTTCGGGTCGGGATCCTTCTTCAGACTGAGAGTCAGGGCAGACGGAAACTAGAGGTATGAAATGATACAGAACAAATCGGAGATGGCACTGATGACCCAGAAAAGGTGGAGACCACAATGGTCCATTGTTGGCTGTGGAAGATGTGATAACATAGGGATACAAACAGTGAAACTAACAGGCGATTAAGGTGGGGGGAGGGACAGGGAGAGAGGGGATGCAATGGTTACTTGAAATTAGAGAAATCAATTATCATACCATTGGGTTGTAAGCTGCCAAGCAAAATATAAGGTGCTGGTCCTCCACTTTGCTTGTGGCCTCATTCTGACAGTGGAGGAGACCGAGGACAGAAAGGTCAGTGTGGGAATGGGAAGGGGAGTTTAAACTGAACCTGAGGGAGATGTTGTAGTGGATTAAAGATATTGGAAGGTGTGCCGTACAAATGCAATCACTGACTCTGCGGTCCATTGCTTTATCTTGCAGGATCAGGGTCAACGCCAGGTTATA
>JAXLNO010003215.1:43282-72865 GCA_038087875.1 Malacoraja senta
TAGCCGGGTGCCTGCAGAGAATAAGCTGTTGCTGAACCTGAATGTTACAGTTTATCATCTTCCCAATGGCAGGAGTGAAATGAGAGCGTGGCCAGGGTGGTGTGTGTCTTTGATGATGATATGGTTCTTGAACCATATTATCTTTTCAAGGTGTAATTTCTCTTTACATTAAGAAGCTACAAGTTGAATTAGAATAATCTAAATCTGCAGCAAACGCGAGAAAGAAAGCCATTTTATGGTCAGTGATAAGTCCTGAGAGAATTGAATGAAGAGTGCTCTACTGTCAGCCATTGTAGTGGGCATTGATGTCACTTGGGAAAGGCCAAGAAGTCTGAGAGCAGCAGGTTCTTTGGGAATGTGCAAGAATAAAAATAGAGACACCATTTCTCCTTTGGACTGGAGCAGAAGTAAGGTGGGTACCAAGAAATCCAATGAGGTATTGAGGAAAAACCCCATACAGTTGCTGTTTGGTAAGATGGAACTTGATATCACAGGATATATATATATGATAAATAAGTGTGTGTATATATATATATATATATATATATATATATATATATATATAATATATATATATATATATATATATATATATATATATACACACACACATATATATATATATATACACACACACACATATACTAGTAATGCAGAGACAAAACCAATGCTCCCCAAGTCTATGTAGTTCAGAGTTTTTTTCAACCCTGTAGTGTTTAATAGCCGGGTGCCTGCAGAGAATAAGCTGTTGCTGAACCTGAATGTTACAGTTTATCATCTTCCCAATGGCAGGAGTGAAATGAGAGCGTGGCCAGGGTGGTGTGTGTCTTTGATGATGATATGGTTCTTGAACCATATTATCTTTTCAAGGTGTAATTTCTCTTTACATTAAGAAGCTACAAGTTGAATTAGAATAATCTAATCTGCAGCAAACGCGAGAAAGAAAGCCATTTTATGGTCAGTGATAAGTCCTGAGAGAATTGAATGAAGAGTGCTCTACTGTCAGCCATTGTAGTGGGCATTGATGTCACTTGGGAAAGGCCAAGAAGTCTGAGAGCAGCAGGTTCTTTGGGAATGTGCAAGAATAAAAATAGAGACACCATTTCTCCTTTGGACTGGAGCAGAAGTAAGGTGGGTACCAAGAAATCCAATGAGGTATTGAGGAAAAACCCCATACAGTTGCTGTTTGGTAAGATGGAACTTGATATCACAGGAGGTTGTAGATCAAAATAACCTTGATGCATTTATAGTATTGGTAAATACGTACAAAGAGCGGAAAACTCTCTTTTCCACCTTTATTTTCCCATACTCCATCAGTGTGAAGGTCCGATCTGAAAACATCACCTCCCCAGATGCTGTCTGACCCGCTGAGTTCCTCCAGCACTTTGTTTTGCTCAAGTTTCCAGCATCTGCAGTTCCATGTGCCACCAGAACTCGGGTGAAGTAGGGCAGAAGGTTCATAAACAAACGTGTGTATGCACCATGGTTATAGATTCATAGAGTCATACAGTGTGGAAACAAGCCCTTTGGCCCAACTTGCCCACCCTGGCCAATATGTTCCAGCTACACGAGTCCCACGCCTGCTTTTGGCCCATATCCCTCCAAACCTGTCCTGTCCATGTAGCTGTCTAATTGTTTATTAAACGTTGTGATAGTACCTGCCTCAACTATCTCCTGGTTATTTAATTAATTTTGATTTCAGCTCTTGGGCTTGGAGCTAATGATAAGGCTTTGCAACATTATAAGCTTACACCAAAGGAGTGTTGTGTTTTGGAGGTACTGTCCTTCAATTGAACCGATAATCCCTCGTTGGAACCATTCAAGAAGAATAAGTAGTTTCAGTTGGAAACTTCCGTTCAGCAGACAGCATCTAAAGTAGTCTTAATGGGTAAATTATTTCTCAGCTGATTATAGGACCTGGTTTAGTTCAGAGATACAGCGTGGAAACAGGCTTCTCAGCCCACCGAGTCCATGGCAAACATCAATCACCCGTACACTAATTCTCTGTTATCCCTCTTTCATAACCTACACACGGAGCGATTTACAGAAGCTAATTACAATTGAGTCTGATGAAGGGTCTCGACCTGAAACGTCACCCTGGAAACGTCTCCAGAGATGTTGCCTGTCCCGCTGAGTTACTTCAGCACTTTGTGTCTATCTTCGGTTCAAACCAGCATCTGCAGTTCCTTCCAACGCAATTAACCTACAAACATGTTCAAGAAGGAACTGCAGATGCTGGAAAATCGAAGGTAGACAAAAGTGCTGGAGAAACTCAGCGGGTGCGGCAGCATCTATGGAGCGAAGGAAATAGGCAACGTTTCAGGCCGAAACGTTGCCTATTTCCTTCGCTCCATAGATGCTGCCGCACCCGCTGAGTTTCTCCAGCACTTTTGTCTAACCTACAAACATGTTGGTCTTTGGAATGTGGGAGGAAACGGGAGCACCCAGAGAAAACCCACGTAGTTACAGGGAAAATGTACAAACTCCACACAGACTGCACCCGTAGTGGTTGTAGGATTAGACCCTATTATAGCATTTGGAAACACGCTGTCCAAGGGGATGGTGAAATCAAATACATCAATAATAATAATAATAATAATACATTTTATTTGTATAGCGCTTTTCAAGGACTCAAAGTCGCCTTACATGGAGAGTCAAGAACAAAACAAAATAGAGCAGTAAGACAGAGATGCAAAAGGGAGGGGGACATGACTTTCAAAGAGTAGAAATGTTCAGGACTTTGGGAAAGGTGTAGGAAGTGGAACCAAGGAAGTGGAACTAAATGGGGAGCCCTTTCAAAGTAGCAACCAGTTCACATTGTCAACTGCTTTCAGTACATGGTTTAAACAGGTTTAGTTTTGTGGCCTCAGGGAAGCAAATGTTTTTTTCAATAAGATGGTAGAGATTACAAAAAGTATACATTGATCAATGTTGTTTTTAATGTAAGCATTAGAGGTGAAAGGCGTTTAATTTCTTCCTATCCAAAAAGGAATGTGACCCCTATCTTGATTAGTACGGGTGTCGGGGGTTATGGAAAGAACACAGGAGAATGGGGTTGAGAAGGAGAGATAGATCAACTATCATTGAATGGTTTAGACTTGATGGCCTGCTTCTGCTCCTATAACTTATGAACTATCCATCATTTTCTTGCCTCTATTTTCCCCACCACCACCACCACAGATAAAACGAGACTATCTATGCTAGCCAAGATTATCTTCTGACCACAGAGTCAGAGTTACACAACATGGAAACAGGCCTTCAGCCCAACTCGTCCATGGCAACCAAGTTGCCTAACTTAGCTAGTCCCACTTGCCTGCGTCTGGCCCATAATATTCCAAACCTTTCCTGTCCATGTATCTGCCCAGGTGTCTTTTAAATGTCATAATTGTCATAAAAAAAAAAAATTAAAAAAAAAAAAAAAAAAAAAAAAAAAATGTCATAATTGTACCCACCCCTATTGCTTCCTCTGGCAGCTCAATCCATACATGCACCATCCTTCGTGCAAAGAAGTTGCCTTGCGGGTCCCTTTTAAATATTACCCTCCTAGTTTAAGACTCTCCTGCCCTAGGGGGAAAAAATAGATCTTCACCTTATCTATGCCGCTCCTGGTTTTATTTACTTGTAAAAGATCGTCCCTCAGTCTCCACCACTCCAGTGGAAAGTAGGCACATCCTCTCCTTATTAGTTAAAACTTCCAGACCTGATAAAATCTTCGTAAGTCTTTTTTGCGCCCTTTAATGGCATGTTTCCTATAGCAGGGCGAGCACAACTGTGCACAGTACTCCACATGTGGCCTTACCAACGTCATGTACATGTTAACATGGCGTCTCAACTGCTGTACTCGATACCCTGACCATTGAAGGTAAGCGCACCTAACACCTCCTTCATCACCCTGTCTGCTTCTGTCACCACTTTCATGTTTAGTTTAATTTAGTTTATAGATACAGCACGAAAACAGGCCCCTTGGTCCATCGATTCTGCATTGACCAGTGATCCCCGCACATTAACACTATCCCACTAAAGACAATTACGCCAAGCCAATTAACCTGCAAACCTGCACGTCTTTGGACTGTGGGAGGAAACGGAAGATCTTGGAGAAAACCCACGTGGTCACGGGGAGAACGTACCAACTTGTCCTTCGCTTCAGCCTCCTCCAGCTCTGCCCGCCTCAGCCTTCCAACGTTTGGCCTATCACCCTGCTTTGTCCCACTACCCAGGTTGGACCCACAGCAAATCATTCAACCTTTGCCAATTTTCCCCTTCTCCCAATATATGCTGGGTAAAATTCAACGATTCTGTTGAAATCCTCCTATCTCTGCCATGACAGCAAACCATCCCAGAGAGTTCCATATACATTAATCAGGGCATCAATCCCCCTCTTCTGTTTGTCCCATGGTTGACACTCAGCAACCAAGGCTCCATACTCTGACGTTCCCGCCCTAATTCCCTGCACTTTCCTCTTGTCCCACAAACCCACCTCTTTGATCAAGCTACAGCCAACTCTTCCCATGCTCTCCTTGTCTGAGCGAGGTATGAGCAGGCAAGTAGAACCAGCTCACTATCCACTGGGAAATGGTGTGGCCACTTTGTGGTATTGAAAGCACTATCTAAATAACGTTAGGTAGACACACAATGCTGGAGTAACTCAGCAGGACAGCAGCATCTCTGGAGAGAAGGAAATGGGCGACGTTTCGGGTCGAGACCCTTCTTCGGCCTGAAGAAGAGTCTCGACCCAAAACGTCAGCACAGTCTGAAGAAAGGTCTCGACCTGAAACAGCACCCGTTTTAGCATGGAAACAGGCCCTTCGGCCCAGCAAGTCCACATGGACCAATGATCACCCATTTACTAGTTCTATGTCCTGCACACACTAGGGGAAATTTACAGAAGCCAATTCACCTGCAAACCTGAAAATAGACACAAATTGCTGGTGTAACTCAGCAGGACATACAACATCTCTGCACAGAAGGAATGGGTGGCGTTCGGGACGAGACCCTTCTTCAGTCTGAAGAAGGGTCTCGACCCAAAATGTCACCAGTCCTTTCTATCCATAGGTGCTGTCTGACCCGCTGAGTTACTCTAGCATTTTGCGTCTATCTTTGGTGTAAACTAGCATCTGCAGTTCCTTCCTACACACAACCTACAAACCTGCACGTCTTTGGAGTGTGGGAGGAAACCGGAGCACCCAGAGAAAACCCATGCAGTCACAGGGAGAATGTACAAACTCTGTACTGACAGCACCCATAGTCAGGATCAAACCTGGATCTCTGGCGTGGTAAGGCAGCAACTCTACTGCTGTGCCACTGCAGTTACATTTCCTTGTAACAATTCCTGTTCTTCTTGTATATTTAACGTTCAGAGAACGATTTTGATTCTACCAAACTTGAGTTGTTTCGTAGGCATGGTTTCTATGTCTGGCTGTAGTTCCGCCAGCTCTGGTTTTCTCCTTTGGATTGTGAGGTTGCATTATCCTTATGCCAGGGTTGTTGAGTCTAACCACTTAATAGTTTGGTATCAAATAACTTGGAATATTTATAGCACTTTTTATTAACTTAGGACATCGCAGAGTGGTTGGCACCCAATGAAATATCTTTCCAACACAGTAATGCAGCTAATCGTGGCAAATCATTGGTGTTTAGCAAGACTGCCGCATAGGTTTATGCTGAAAGTGGAAAGATTTAAGAGGCATCTGAGGGGCAACGTTTTCACAGAGTTGTGGTGGGTATGTGGAACGAGCTGCCAGTTGAGGCAAGTGCTAGAACAGAATTTGAAAGACTTTGGAATTTAGACTTTAGAGATACATCTTGGATACAGGACCTTTGGCCCACCGAGTCCGTGCCGACCAGTTATCACCCCATACACTAGCACACTCGGGACAATTTACAGAAGACAATTAAGCTACAAACCTCTACGTCATTGGACTGTGGGAGGGAACCGGAGCATCCGGGGAAAACCCACACGGTCACGGGGAGAACGTGCAAACACCGCCCAGACAGCAAACATAGTCAGGATCAAACCCGAGTCTCTGTCTCTGACCGCGTGCCACTGTGCCGCCGGTTAAGATGATGGCGAGCTGCCGTAGTGTATCCTTTTTTAATTGCATCTATTCCCTTTTCCGATCTTGACACTTTCTAAGAACAGTGATTTGGTGATGAATACTGAGCATTGAGCATATCATAGGGTTGTCTTTTTAAGCAGTTTATAACCAGAGTGCCTGGCCCATTAAAACAGATGAACAACATCTGCCTTTATCACCAACTCCTGTCCACTCCCTAGCTATCACCAACCCCACACCTCAACTAATCATTGAAAGGTGCAGCACAGAAATAGGCCCTTCAACTCACTGAGTCCCTGGTGACCATCGATCACCTGTTCACATTAGTTGTATGTTATCCCACTTTCGCATCCACTCCTGACACACACGGGGCAATTTAGAGAGGCCAATTAACCTCCAAACCCTCGCGTCGTTGGAATGTGTGTGAAAAAACGGAGCATCCGGTGGAATCCAACGCAGTCGCAGGGAGAATATGCAAACTCATAGAAACTTAGAAACTAAATAGGTGCAGAAATAGGCCATTCGGCCCTTCGAGCCAGCACCGTCATTTATTATGATCATGGCTAATCATCCTAAATCAGTACCCCGTTCCTGCTTTCTCCCCATATCCCTTGATCCCATTAGCCCTAAGAGTTATATCAAACTCTCTTGAAAACATCCAGTGAATTGCCCTCCACTGCCTTCTGTGGCAGAGAATTCCCACAGATTCACCACTCTCTGGGTGAAAAGATTTTTCCTCATCTCAGTCCTAAATGGCCTACCCCTTATTCTTAAACTGTGACCCCTGGTTCTGGACTCCCCTAACATCGGGAACATTTTTCCTGCATCTAGCCTGTCCAATCCCTTTAAGAATTTTATGTTTCTCCACATAGACAGCACCCGAGGTCAGGATCAAACCCGGGTCTCTGGGGCTGTACCAGTCGCACAAATGTGCCGCCCCACATCAGTACCAAACATCAGTTCCATGTCACTATCAGGGTGTCTGTGACCTTTTGCTTTACAATGAATATCCGCAATCTGTGCAGGCAGAGGGGAATTGTGAAGGCCTATGGAATTGAAAGTCACTCAAATGGAGAAACAGATTCGACAAATTAATTTTAAAAAAGGACACAAAGTGCTGGAGAAATTCAACGGGTCAGACACCACCTCTGGCAAACATGGATAGGTGAAGTTTCGGGTCTGGGCCCTTCTTCAGACTAATCAGCTGTTATGTTCTCCAGAGATGCTGCCTGACCTGTTGAGTTACCCCAGCACTTTGTGTCCTGTTGTGTAAACCAGCATCTGCACTTTAAAAGATTTTGAAACAGCATATAATTCACTTGACGTCATCCTATCCTTCCCCTTCATAAGAAACACAAATGTGTAAATGGAACGGCATGGTGGCGCAGCGGTAGAGTTGCTGCCTTACAGAGCCAGAGACTCTGGTTCGATCCTGACTACGGACACTGTCCGTACAGAGTTTGTACATTCTCCCTGTGACCGAGTGGGTTTTCCCCGGATTCCTCCCACACTCCAAAGACGTGCAGTTTTGTAGCTTAATTGGATTTGGTAAAGATCGTAAATTGTCCCCAGTGTGTAGGATAGTAATAGTGAAGATAGACACAAAATGCTGGAGTAACTCAGCGGGACAGGCGGTATCTCTGGATAGAAGGAATGGGTGACGTCTCGGGTCGAGACCCTTCTTCAGTGTATGGCGTGATCTGTTTCCGCGCTGTCTCTATAAACTCGAAATCTCAGCAATTAATATTCTTAAATCCCCACCATAAAGATTCCGCTTTAAGAAGGGTCAGAGAAGCTTCAAAGAACGGTTCGGGGTGAAGTATGTTAAAATGTTCACTGCTCAGTTGACAATGCCCACTCTATGGTAAGATAAAACAGTGGCTGTCTGCCGTTGCATATCTAATTAGCCTGCTCAAAGACGGAGCACAGATACAGATGGAGAGTCGTACTGTAACACCCCTTTGTACAGCCCACAGCTTAAATAAAGGCCCTTGTGTCGTAGCGTTTATTTGCTGGATGCAAATGATATGAAAATATTAGAACTGTAACCCAAGTGAAAAATAGCTTCGCGGCTACATCTGTGAACAGCACAAACCCATTCAAAGAAAGGAGATTGATGGTCACGGTTACTCCACATTACTGCGGCTGAAAGCCAGAAGTCCCACATGATGAAGAGGAAAATGATTCACGGGAAACGTTCACTAGTTTTGTTGGCAGTGCTTCTGTTTGACAAAAAAAACTCTTGGCTCTCGAAAGACCCTCCCTCCCCCTCCCACTACCCACATCTGTTGATTTTTTTTATTTTGACGGGGTTTGGGAGTTATATACCCCCACTTTTGGTTTTGAGCCAGCAACTAATGGGCAAACCCCAAGGGTTGGGGTGGCACGGCGGTGCAGCGGTAGAATTGCTGCCAGAGCCCCGGGTTCGATCCTGACTACGGGTGCTGTCTGTACGGAGTTTGCATGTTCTCCCCGTGACCTGTGTGGGTTTTCTCCAGGTGCTCCAGTTTCCTCCCACACACCAAGGACATAGATGTTTAAGGGTTAATTGGCTTCACTAAAATTACAAATTTCCCTAGTCTGTATGACAATGTTAGTGTGCGGGGATCGCTGTTCGGTGCGGACTCGGTGGTCCAAAGGGCCTGTTTCTGCACTGTATCTCTAAACTAAACAACAACAACAACAAATCGGAGTCATTTGGTGCATTTTTGCCGTGTGGTGGTATCGCAGAGCAGCAGTAAAGTCTGAATAAACAAATTCTCTTTTTCTGTGTGTGTGAGCACTTATTGAAGTTTATGAAATGCAGAAGGACAAAATAAACTCTGCTGAACAGAGAGGCAGCTCGGTGAAACGCTGGCAAGCACAGTGCCACAGAGCTGGCAGCCAGTAGACTCATTTGCACCAGGCTTATGGCGTTCTCAGCACCCAGATCGCAGGCTGATCTAGTGCCTGGCACGTTAGCTCAAGGCTGTTGAACTAATGATGGGTGCCGCACCGTCACTGCGGTTGGCGACAGAAAGCAGTGCACTAACCCCTGGGTTTAGAGTGCTCACAACTTTCCCTTCAGCCTGCATACATTCACCGCGCTCTTCGAAGCCGGTCCGGTATGTCTTCACAAGAAGACACAAGGTGCTGGAGTAACTCAGCGGGTCAGGCAGCATCTCTGGAGAACATGGATAGGTGACGTTTTGGGTCGGGATCCTTGTTCAGGCTGATTGTGCCGAAGGGTGGGATGGGGAAAATAAATGAAGCTGGAAGAGAGAAGGGGCCATTATCCAACCATCAAATAACCTTTTGTTGGCGTATTACTTGCCAGTGAAGGAATGGGTGACATTTCGGGTCGAGACCCTTCTTCAGTCTGGAGTCTGAAGAAGGGTCTTGGCTCGAAACGTCCCCCATTCCTTCTCTCCAGCGATGCTGCCAGTCCCGCTGAATTACTACAGCATTTTGTGTCTATCTTCGAGTTGAATTTAGTTTAGAGATACAGTCGAGATACGACTCCGTGCCTACTGGTGATCCCCATACATTAACACTATCCTACACACACGAGGGACAGTTTACAATTATACCAAAGCCAATTAACCTACAAACCTGTATTTCTTTGGAGTGTGGGAGGAAACTGGAGCACCGGAGAAAACCCACGCGATCAAAAGCAGAACATACAAACTCTGTACAGACAGTGCCCGTAGTCAGGATCGAACCCGGGTCTCTGGTGTTGTAAGCAGCAACTCTACAGCTGTGCTACAGTGCCACCCCATGTGTGTGTGTGTGGGGTTTGTGTTTGCAGTAGTTGAGATGGTGTTGGAAAGTGAGGCTGTGTTTGGGAGGGGGACGGGGGGTGGGGGGGTTGTGTTTGGGTCCTGTGTGAAGAGCACCATCCAAGGAGAACATCATGCCACATTCTCCAAGAGGGCACTCACCAACAGTGAAAGCCAAGTAAGGATGGTCATGG
Source organism: Malacoraja senta (assembly GCA_038087875.1). Lineage (NCBI taxonomy): Eukaryota > Metazoa > Chordata > Chondrichthyes > Rajiformes > Rajidae > Malacoraja > Malacoraja senta. The sequence goes on from JAXLNO010003215.1 coordinate 53,288, forward strand.
AGGGGGAATTGATAGAAGAGAGCATGACAGGACTTCAATAAAAAAAGAATTCAATAGACAATAGGTGCAGGAGTAGGCCATTTGGCCCTTCGAGCCAGCACCGCCATTCAATGTGATCATGGCTGATCATCCCCAATCAGTACCCCGTTCCTGCCTTCTCCCCATATCCCCTGACTCCGCTATTTTTAAAAGCCCTATCTAGCTCTCTCTTGAAAGCATCCAGAGAACCGGCCTCCACCGCCCTCTGAGGCAGAGAATTCCACAGACTCGCCACTCTCTGTGAGAAGAAGTGTTTGCTCGTCTCCGTTGTAAATGGCTTACTCCTTATTCTTAAACTGTGGCCCCGGGTTCTGGTCTCCCCCAACATCGGGAACAGGTTTCCTGCAAGATTCTGGATTCTGGATCATCTCCATAGGTAAATAGGCATCAAATAAGACAAAGGAAATAACGTTTGCCATTTGGAACTGGGGCTTGAAGTGCAACATTTTAAGGACTTTTGTTTTATTGCAGAGCTTCTCCATTCCTTCGATTCCTCCGTTCCTTTGAACCAACCCTCCAGTCCTCCTCCTCCTCTCACCTTCCCTTCTGCCCCATCCTCACTGGCTCCAAACTTGCTCAAACACTCCTAATTCTTTAGTTTAGTTTAGAGAGACAGCGCGGAAACAGGCCCTTTCAGCCCACCGGGTCCGCGCCGACCAGCGATCCCCGCACATGAACACTATCCTATACCCACTAGGGACAATCTTTACATTTACCAAGCCAATTAACCTACAAACCTGTACGTCTGTGGAGTGTGGGAGGGAACCGAAGATCTCGGACAAAACACATACAGGTCACGGGGAGAACGTACAAACTCCGTACAGACAGCACCCATAGTCGGGATCGAAGCCGGGTCTCTGGCGCTGCATTCGCTGTAAGGCAGCAACTCTACCGCTGCGCCGTCCTTGACGAGGAAGCATTGATCTGAAATGCCAAACTCTTGTTTCCCTTTCCACAGACGCTGCTGGGCGCGCTGAACCTCACCAGCGCTCTCTGTTTTCATTTCAGATTTCCAGTGTTTGCATTTTTGTTTGATTTGATTTTAAAGCAAGTGGAACTCTGCAGGGAGGAGGGGAGTCCTGCCGGAGGGTTTACTTTGGATGCTGCCCCGGAGTCGGCTGTGGGTTCTTGTTTTAATTTTTGAACGGACTGAACAGCGCGCTGTGGGCATCCTGTGCTAATGTAACAACACGAGACCGTTTTCAAAGCAGGTGTTACGCTGCTGTGAATTCCTTAATGTCCACGGCTGTCTTAATTTCCACTTTTGGCAGTGGAACACTTGCGAAAGATCCCGACCTTTCAATGCGCCCCTTGTTTGCAGCCCCATGCTTGTCGAACCCCCCACCTCTCCATCACCTTGTCATCAGAACTTTTTTTTAAATATAGTTTACCCTCGAAGTTTCATTAACTCCTGTGTTTTTGTATATTGTTTTTGTAGGTATAAGTCCAACGAAGATTATGTTTATGTGCGAGGGAGGGGAAGGGGAAAGTATGTGTGCGAGGAATGTGGAATTCGCTGCAAGAAACCAAGCATGCTGAAGAAACACATCCGCACACACACAGACCTTCGTCCATACGCCTGCAACTATTGTAACTTTGCCTTCAAAACCAAAGGTGAGAAAGCCTTTCCTCTTTCTACCGCCTCGAACTTACCCCCCTTTCTACCCGCCCCCCCCCCCCACTCCCTCCCTTCCTCGCCTGCCCAGGGCTCCCACAGTCAGGCTGGCCCACGTTGACCTGTACTGTGGACGTGGCTGAGATACTCTGGTCCATGGTAGAGCACTGAGCCATGCTTGGTGACCAGCTCTGGACAATGCACTGATTGGGGCTGTCGTAGGGAAAGCATATTGCATTCCTCTCCCTTTCAGAATATCCCAAGGGACTTCCTACCCACATCTTCCAGAGATGCTGCCTGATCCACTCAGTTACTCCAGCATTTTGAAGTCAGTGAAATATTTTCGAACTTAGTTTAGTTTAGAGATACAGCGTGGAAACAGGCCCTTCGGCCCACCAAATCCGTGCCGACCAGCGGTCCCCGTTCACTATCCAACACACTAGGGACAATTAACAATCTTTACCGTAAACAAACAACTAAACTAAAAAACCTGTGCTTCTTTGGAGTGTGGGAGGAAACCGGAGCACCCGAGGAAAACCCATGCAGGTGACGGGGAGAACGTACAAACTCCATACAGATAGCACCCGTAGTCAGGATTGAACCTGGGTCCCTGGTGCTGTAAGGCAGTGACTCCACCGCTGCGCCACGTACCACACTTGCGGGCACCCTGTTTCGTGCAAGAAAGGAGGCGGGCAATTTACGCGCTGCAAGTTCCTTCTGGCTGCAGTGTGATAATGGGCAAATAATAGTGTTTTAGAAATGTTAGTTAAAGTGTAGGTAAAGCGTGGAAATGAGTGACGGTTTTTTTAATGACCATCTGGTGAAGGAGTCACAGCTTCAGTTTGTGACGTTAGCTGAAGGAGGACATCTCTTGGCAGGATGGCACTGGTGTTTTATGCTGGGTAGATCTGCACTCTGATCCCTAGAATGGGATTTGAACCAGGAGTCTTCTCACCTTCCGATTAATGTGAGACAGTGGCGCAGTTGGGAGAGCTGCTGCCTCGCCCAGGTTTGATCCTGACCTCGGGTACTGTCTGTGTGGAGTTTGCACATTCTCGCTGTGACCGCATGCGTTTTCTCCGGGTGCTCCGGTCTCCTCCCACATCCCGAAGAGGTGCGGGTTTGTAGGTTAACTGGCTTCTGCAAGTTGCCCATTGTGTGCGGGGAGTGGACGGGAAAGTGGGATAACACGGATCTATGGGAATGGATGATCAATGGTCGGCATGGTCCCGGTGGCCGAAGGACCTGCTTCCATGCTGTATCTCTAAAAATAGAACTATCAAGTAAAACTAAAACTATCAAACATCCAATGGTTAATTGGACTCTGAACATTGCCTCGAGTGTGTAGGGAGTAGATGAGCAGGTGGAATAACATAGAAACACGGAAATATTGAAACATAGAAACATACGTAGAAACACGGAAACATAGAAAGACAAATGCAGGAGTGGGCCATTCGGCCCTTCGAGCCAGCACCACCATTCAATATGATCATGGCTGATCATCTAAAATCAGTACCCCGTTCCTGCTTTTTCCCCAAATCCCATGATTCCTTTAGCCTTAAGAGCTAAATCTAACTATCCAGTTAGATTTGAAATTGAAAACATCCAGTGAATTGGCCACCACTGCCTTCTATGGCAGAGAATTCCACAGATTCACAACTCTCTGGGTGAAGAGGTTTTTCCTCATCTCAGTCCTAAATGGCCTACCCCTTATTCTTATGGTTGATGGTAACTCATCTAACATGCTGGATTGAATGGCCCAACGATACTGAGAACAGGGAGAGGAGAAAACCCAGAGATCCCATTTGCTTTACCCTGCTGTGTCACTAAAATAGGTGCAAACAACTTACTCAAAAGCTAGTTAGACACATTGTGTTTTGCCTCCTGTGTCTTGCGATAACATTTTTAAAGTTATGGAGTGGCAACATCAGAAAGTCATTAGATACGTGGTGTTTTGGAGAACACTGAATGAAGCTGATTAATTTGCACACAGCAAATTATGGCGAACACTTGCTTAGTGGTGATCAGATAATCCTTTCTAATAATGTTGACAGGCGGGTAAACATTGGCCATAGTCCCTGTAGAAACGTCTCTGTTCTTTCTGAAAATGGTTCCGTGACCTGTTAGAGCAGATTGGACCTCACATTAAGTCCTCAATCCAAGGTAGTAACTCCGAAAGTCCTGCCCTTGCACAGCGTTCCATAGGTTCGTTCGCATGGACCTTGTGATGTGTCTCAGAAGTGGGATTTGAACTCATCACCCTCTGACCTGGAGGCGGGAGTGCTAGCCACTGAACCACGGCTTGTGTACAGCCTCTTCTCCCTGCTAAAGCACCTTGCCTGCTTCAGGGTTTGATCCCACAGTCCATGGCAGGTGAACAGAGCCAAGACCCGGCTCAGCCACAATGTCATCAAATGACAGTACAAGCTCGAGGGGCTGAATGGCCTGTTCTGTTCCTGTGTTTCCATTAGACTATAACTGCACCCTCCCACATTGTGAGCAGGACAGCTTGCCTTTGAGGTTTGAGTTCCTGAACAAGCACATGGGTAATTATATGTTCCGTTAAGCAATAAATTGAAAATCTTGGAATATATTTTGGAAAGTAAATATTGAGTTTCTAGTTGATAGTCCTTTTTGGAATACTTGGCAGGCTGGAAGCGAGACCCAAACAGATGTTTCAGGGAATTTTGTCTTTAACCTGAAGGAGCTTCCTGTTCGAACACAAGGTATTTAGTACTGTTTTTGTTAACTGAGAGGCCCACCTGCCCTTTCTAGAGCAATAATTTTCTTTGGCTGTTCTGTCCAACTTGCGGGTGGTATATGCAGAACTACCAGTCCCCATCTATCTGTGCATTCCTAGAAATAAGTGCAAGTCCTTAATGCTGTGTGACTGCATGACTGCAACTTCGCATTGCGGCCACTGCAGGATTGCATACCCCCGCTATCACCAATGATGCAATTTTGCCCTTCCTTCCCCGGCCCACGTTTATCACTGTGGAGGTGCCGGAGATCGAACCTGCAGTTGCGTGGCACGAGACCTGGTCTCAATGCAGACTGAGAGCAAAGAAAGAAAAGTAGGTACGGTGGCGCAGCGGTAGAGTTGCTGCCTTACGGCCCCAGAGACCCGGGTTCGATCCTGATTACAGGTGCTGTCTGTACGGTGTTTGTACATTCTCCTCTTGACCTGCGTGGGTTTTCCCCGGGTGCTCTGGTTTCCTCCCAGACTCCAAAGACGTGGAGGTTTGTAGGTTAATGGCTTTGGTAAAGATTGTAAATTGTCCCTAGTGTGTGGGATAGCGCTAGTGTATGGGGATTGCTGATCAATGCAGACTCGTTGGGCCGAAGGGCCTGTTTCCACACTGTATCTCTAAACTAAACTAATTGGAGATGTGTCGGAAGGAACTGCAGATGCTGGTTTGAACCGAAGATAGACACAAAAAGCTGGAGCAACTCAGCAGGACAGGCAGCATCTCTGGAGAAAAGGAATAGGTGACATTTCGGGTCAAGACCCTTCTTCAGACTAATTGGACATGCCTCTTAAAGTGCTAACATCGATGCAAAGATTTGCATGGCCATTTTCTGTGCCATATCATTAATCACACTGCTCAGTACCAGGGGCAGTGCCAGGAAACTCTTCTCTGTTTGGGACTGAAAAGCAAGGCTCACCCTCGACAATCGGAGCACATTTGGTGACACACTCACCCACCGGTTGAACCTAATCAGCTTTCCCCAGTCAAAGATCTGTAAAGTAGGTGTAGTGTTCATTAGTTACTTCATTTGTCACATCTACCTCGATACAGTGAAATGCCCTGTTTTGCATATAATCCAGTAAAATCATACAATACATGAACACATCATTCATCAGGAAAACAGTGCAACGATTGTCCTTTTTTTTTTTTAAGTAGACTTCATCTGAGACAGTACACTAGGAGTCACCATGTTTATGGTATTTCAGGTATCAAGTTCTTAAAAATATTTAGACTCAAGGGATAAAGCACGGAAACAGGCCCTTCGACCCACCGAGTCCACACTGACCAACGATCACCCCATGCACTAACCTACACACACTAGGGACAATTTGTTCAACTTACCCAAGCCACTTAACCTACAAGCCTCTAAGTCTTTGGAGTGTGGAAGGAAACCAGAACGCCCGGAGAAAACCCACCCGTTCATGGGGAGAACGTACAAACTCCATACAGACAAGCACCCGTAGTCACGATCCGGGTCTCTGGCGCTACGAGGCAGCGACTCTGCCATTGCGCCATTGTGTACTGATTCTTATCTTGGTCTTAAAGGCCTGTTGTCTTGGCCAGCCGAAAAGGATTGTGGCTTTTGGTATCAGTAAGGGTGGCACAGTGTCACAACAGTAGAGTTGCTGCCTCACAGCGCCAGAGACCTGGCATCGTTCCTGACTACGGGTGCTGTCTGTACGGCGTTTGCACGTTCTCCCTGTGACCACCTGTGTTTCCTCCAGGTGCTCCGGTTTCCTCCCACATCCCAAAGACGTGCAGGTTTGTCGGTTAATTGGTCTCTGTAAATTGCCCCTGGTGTGTAGAGAGTGGGCACAAAACTGGGATAACATAACACTAATGTACAGGTGATCGATAGCAGCACGGACTCGGTGGGCTGAAGGGCTTGTTTCCATACATATCTAAACCAAACTAAACTTTGCTGTTCAATTTCAATCTTCGCTGCTTCTCTGAATTAACTCTACCTAGTAAGTTCTACCAAGTACACTTCCATATTCTTGCAAAGAGCTGGACGGGCACAATGAACGGATTCACCATTTCCCATGCTGTAGCTTGCTGTCTATAACTCAATAATCTGAAGACAGTGCCTGATCATGGTGGAGACAATATAAATAATGAAAGGCCTGGATAGCGTGGATGTGGACAGGATGTTTCCACTAGTGGGAATGTCTAGGACCAGAGGTCATAGCCTCTGAAATAAACAATGTTCTTTCAGGAGGAATTTCCTTAGTCAGAGGGTGGTGAATCTGTGGAATTCATTGCTGAATTCCAGAAGGCTTGAGAGGCCAAGTCAATGGATATTTGTAAGGCAAAGATAGATAGATTCTTGATTAGTATGGGTGTCAGGGGTTATGGGGAGAAGGCAGGAGAATGGGGTTCGGAGGAAATGATCGCTCAGCCGTTATTGAATTGCAGAGTAGACTTGATGGTCCGAATGGCCTAATTCTGCTCCTATCATTAATGAACTTATGGTATTTTAAGGCTTGGGTTCATTTTAATTTTACTGTAGTTGCAGTAGTTTTGATAAGATGATGAGAGAGGGGAAAGTCCACACATACAAATAACTTCCAGTCTATTCACACAGGGGAGGATCAGCGCAGGGCCTGACTTCTGTATCGCTACGCTTTATCTAGTTGCCAAGAATGTAGATATTTTAGAAATCTCCTTTCCACATCTCCTGAGTCAGTAGGTCTTCTTTCTGCAGGATCTGAGGCCAAGGCATCGACGAGCTACATTTGGCAGTGATCCCCGCCTTTCAGTGATGGCAAATGCACATATAAAACAAGTAATGAGGTGCTAGAGGAACTCCAGTCACCCTTTTACTGCCAATGCTGCTAGTCTAAATATAAAAACAGGGGAACCCAGTAAAAGAGAGGAAATACTGCACAGAGCATTGCACTAACACAGTTAGCACTTGTTATATAAAAGATATTTAAAATGGATGTATGTGCATCCCGTGCCTGGCCCCATTCACATGGGCAAGAGGGTTGAAAATTTCCGTCAGATCTCACAACTATGTTCTCGTATGATTCGAACTCCCACGTCTGAGCACGCATGTTTACTTAGGTGTTTATCAGCCCGTCTGTGCATACACGTGTAAACGTAATGGGCGGCTCAGTGGCGCAGCGGTAGAGTTGCTGTCTTACAGCGCCAGAGACCCGGGTTCGATCCTGACTATGGATGCTGTCTGTATGGAGTTTGTACATTCTCCCTGTGACAGGATAGGTTTTCACTGGGTGCTCGGTTTCCTCCCACACTCCATAAAAAGTACAGGTTTGTTGGTTAATTGGCTTCTGTAAATAGTAAATTGTCCCCAGTGTGTAGGATAGTGCTAGTGTATAGGGTGACTGCTGGTTGGCGCGGACTCGGTGGGCCGAAGGGCCTGTTTCCATGCTGTATCTTTATAGTCTCAAGTATGTGCAGGTATGTGAGTTTTGAGGGCATGTTTCTATGGATGCATGCATTTCACACGTGTGGATTCTGTGTGCACAGTTTTGTATGTATACACGGTATGTGTTCGCATTTTGTGTACAAGTTTTGTTTGTATGGAGACATGTTTGGAGTATATGTGTGGGCACAGATTGTGCAATATTTGCATGTATACATGCATGCATGGGCATGGTCATGTATGTATATACATCTGTGTGCTTCCGTGCATTTATGCATGCTTGTGGATTAGCTTGTGACATATGTTCACACATTGATTCATTGAAAGATACAGCATGGAAACAAGCCCTTTGGCCCACCGAGTCCGCACCAACCATCAGTCACCCGTTCACACTAGCTTTATGCCATCCCACATTCTCATCCACTGCCTTCAAACTAGGGACACTTTACAGAGGCCAATTCATCTCGAAACTCGCACATCTTTGGGATGTGGGAGTAAAACGGAGCACTGGGAGGAAACCCATGTTGTTGCAGGTAGAACGTGCAAACTCCATACATGCTTTGTGTGTGAGTGTGTGTGTGTGTGTGTTCACACGGGTGCATTTCTGAGTGTGTGTATACTCGGTAAGTTCCAGTCAGGATCTGTTGTCCTCCCCCACCACCTTTCCCCACCCACCAGTCAAAAGAAGTTGGACAAATGTAATTGTTTTCTCTGGAATGCCAGAGAAGATCTGATAGAAGTTAATAAAACATTTTGGGGGTGATGAGTCAAGTCAAGAGTGTTTTATTGTCATATGACCCAGATGGAACAATGAAATTCTTACTTGCTGCAGCACAACAGAATATGTGAACATAGTACACTGTAAACAATAGCATAAACGAGAGAGAGCAAAAAAAAGTTCAGTGTGTATATACTCGCAAGCACGTGCGCACACACACACACACACACACACACACACACACACACACACACACACACACACGCACACACACACACACACACACACATTCAAAAAATAAATGAGGGGATATGGATAGGGTAGACAGTCAAAACCTTTTTTCCCCAGGGTGGAGATGTCAGTGACTAGAGGGCATTGCTTTAAGGTAAGAGGGGCAAAGAATAAAGGAGATGTGTGGGACAAGGCTTTTACACAGACGGTGTGTGGCTGGATCACGCTGATGGAGGCAGATATGATAGTTGCGTTTAAGAGGCTTTTCGATAGGCATTTTGATATGCAGGGAATGGAGGGATATGGATCATGTGCAGGCAGATGAAATTAGTTTATCTTGGCATCATGTTCGGCACAGACGGTGTGGGCCGAAGGCCTGTTCCTGTGCTATACCATTCTATGTGACTGTTATAGTGTTATCACACAGTTTTAAATAGTGCCCTGTGCTGTGTTTGCCCCTCACGCATTCTCACTGAAGATAGATAAGATGACCATTATTTTAATATTATTCACGGAGACTTACTGCAGTGACCGCACTTTACAAATTATTTTTGACTGCAAAAGAAAGTGGGAGGCCATTAGGGTTTTAAAAAACACCGGATGAATGTACGACTGTCTTTCACCTTTGCTGTCCAGTAATGGGACAATCTTTGGAAAGAATGGGAATCGAACCTGGAGCCACATGGCTGAATGGATCATCGCCACCCTTCGCCTGATGCGTTTGTTTACCCTGCCCTCCTTTGTGCCAGTGCAGTGGGTGGACTTAGACTTAGAATCATGGAGTCTTACAGCGTGGAAGCAGGCCCTTCGGCCCAACTTGCCCACTCTGGCCAACATGTCCTATCTACACTAGTCCCACCTGTCTGCATTTGGTCCGTAACCCTCTAAACCTGTCCCTTATCCATGTGCCTGTCTTAAACATTGCAATAGTACTTGCCTCAACTACCTCCTCCGGCAGCTCATTCCTACACCCACCCACCCTTTGTGTGAAAAAGCTACCCCTCAGATTTATAATAAATCTCCCCCCCCCCTCACCGTAAACCTATGTCCTCTGGTTCTCGATTTACCTACTCTCGGCAAGAGACTCTGTGCGTTTACCCGATCTATTCCTCTCATGATCTAGTACACCTCTATAAGATCACCCCTCATCATCCTGAGCTCCAAGGAATAGGGTCCTATCCTGCTCAACCTTCCCAATAGCTCTGGCCCTCGAGTCCTGGCAACATCCTCATAAATCTTCTCTGCACCCTTTCCAGCTTGACTTGTTGCAGAAGGGTAGGCGAGGACCCAAATGAGTTTGCAGGGCGACAAGTTCTCATCCCTGAAACCCCAGCAGTCATTAAATGACGACCGCACAATAATTAAACAGGGAAATAGAAGATGTTAGCAATTCAGTCATCAGATGGCAGCATTACAGTTGCTGTGCGATAGATCGGCAGTGGAGAGGCACGTCCAGCTTAGTGTTGCCGTTTCATTTATGAAGTAGTGGGAGTACATTGCCCAAGGAGTCGGATCAGGATGTTGGGATGTTAATTGAGTAGCGAATGGGCAACTTCAGCCAAGCAGTAGCTGAGTGGGGCAAGGCGTGATTTATTGCAACAACGCAGCTGGACTGATCACTGTTTGTGTTCTTTAGGGAATTTGACGAAGCACATGAAGTCAAAGGCTCACAGTAAAAAGTGCCAGGAGATGGGAGTGACTGTTGCTTTAATGGAAGACGTGGAATCTGAAGAAGGTACATCGGGCTCATTGCGTCATCTAACCCCAGCAAGAATCGTTTTAGTTTAGTTTAGAGACACGGCGCGGAAACAGGCCCTTCGGCCCACCGAGTCCACTTCGACCATCCATCCCTGCACATAGCACCAAGACAGTCCATAGTATAGGACAGTCCCTATGATGCACGGGTGATGGAGGCTGACATGGTAGTGGTGTTTAAGAGGCTTTTAGATAGGCACATGGATGGATATGCAGGGAATGGAATGATATGGATCATGTGAAGACAGATGAGATTAGTTTATGTTGGCATCATGTTTGACACAGACGCGGGCAGAATGGCCTGTTCCTGTGCTGTGCTGTTCTAAGTGACTGTTATAGTGTTATCACACAGTTTTAGATAGTGCCCGGTGCAGTGTTTGCCCCTCATTCTCACTGAAGAAAGAGAAGATGGCCATTATTTTATTATTATTAAATTTGCTGGGTCCAAACTGTCTTTCCCGAATCACAACTGTGACTGCACTTTACACGCCGATCAGCGATCCCCCCACATAGCACTAGGACAGTCCCTAGTATAGTCCCTGGTGCTATCCGACACACACGAAGGTCAGTTTACAATTATACCAAGCTTATTAACCTACAAAAGATGTTGGGGAAAATCCTCAAAGCAAGAAGCAATACCTGGAATATGCACAGAACATGGAACAATAGGTACAGGCCCTTCAGCCCACAATGCCTGTGCATGACAGTCTACCTTTGTATATTACATTGTAAAGCATTGCAGGGCAATTCACAGGAGTATTATCAGACACTATTTGATCCTGACCCACTTATGGAGATACTAGATAAGGAAGCAGAACCGTTTAAGAGAAAGGGAGATGTAGTTAGATTTATTACTTTCAGCCATTTAGCTAAATAGTGCTAAATATTTAAGTTTAGTTTTAGAGATACAGCATGGGAACAAGCCCTTCAGCCCACTGAGTCCACCCTGACCATCACTCACTCGTAACACGAGTTCTGTGTTATTCCCACTTTAGCATTCTACACACAAGCGGCAATTTCCCAAAGCCAATTAACCTACAAACCTGCACGTCTTTGGAATGTGGGAGGAAACCGGAGCACCCGGAGAAAACCCAAGCGGCAGTCACAGGGAGAACATACAAACTACGCACAGACAGCATCTGTAGTCAGGATCGAACCTGGGCCTCTGGCACTGTGAGGCAGCAGCTCTATTGCTGTGCCACTGGAATTAGCCAAATATAAAGGATTAGAGAGATATGGGCCAAGCACGGACTGGTGGGACTAGTATAGATGGGGCATCTTGATCGGCATGGGCAAGTTGGGCCGAAAGGCCTTGTTTCCTTGCTGTATGACTATTACTCAATAGCAAATAAGAATAGAAAACCATGTAATACTAACTTAAAGATGCCATCTGATACAGTACTTCATTAGTACCGGTGTCAGGGGTTATGGGGAGAAGGCAGGAGAACGGGGTTAGTAGGAAGATATAGATTAGCCATGATTGAATGGCGGAGTAGACTTAATGGGCCGAATGGCCTAATTCTGCTCCTATCACTTATAACCTTATGATCTGAATGCAGGCCTTTTTTTTAAAGTTAAATCTGGAATATCTAAGCATTTTATTTGGCAGAAATGGTTAATAATTTCCCTGTGCTCAAGATGGATAGTTCACATGCATGAAAAACTGTCTGAGATAACAATCCTTGCTTGCCCCTAGCATAAGCAATTTGGCAAAACTGCGATGATAGTCCATTTGCTCATGAAATAAGCTCCCCGAATGATTGTTACCGTTCCATCATGTGAAGCATCACCTGAGTGAGTTTGCACTTGCAGACTATCAGATGCAATACGTGTTTAATTCTGTCCCAGAAATTAACCTCCGCGCCAGACATTTTCCAAGTGCTTTTGAACAGAAGCAGGTGTTGATTGATGAGATAACACATCCTGTCATGGCTGGGGATTGCAGTGAAAAAAACAAATGGAGAATTGACTTTCACTTGCAATCTTTAGATAGTTATTTATTTTAGATTTCTGGTGTAGTTTTGATCCCTCAGTCAGCATAGAGACAAAGAATTAACATTAGGGCGGCACGATAGCGCAGCGGTAGAGTTGCTGCCTTACATCGCCAGAGACCCGGCTTCGATCATGACCATGGGTGCTGTCTGTACGAAGACCCACGTGGGTTTTCCCCGGGTGATCCGGTTTCCTCCCGCGCTCCAAAGATGTACAGTTGGTTAATTGGCCTCAGTAAAAGTTGCAAATTATCCCTAGTGTGTAGGATAGTGTAAGTGTGCGGGGATCGCTGGTCAGCGCGGACTCGGTGGGCCGAACAGCCTGCTTCTGCGCTATATTTCTAAACTAAACCATATCTTTACCATATCTTAAATCTTAATTTTGGATTAAAATGGGGTTGCTGCTTTATTTAGCTGAAGAAACATAATGATACTTCTGAGGTGCACAGTCAGAAAGTAGAATTTCTAGTTATGCCCTTGAGGATATTGGATTTCTTGGGAAGATTAAATGTGGGAAAATCACACTCGCTCCATCAGAAAGCACACCACCCCATGCTCACGACAAGCAGGCAAGGAACTGGTCTCGTTATTGAGAACACTGCGATAGTCTAGGCCTAGAGGACATACTGTAGCCTCAGAATTAAGAGACATTCCTTTAGGAAGGAGATGAGGAGGAATTTCTTTAGTCAGAGGGTGGTGAATCTGTGGAATTCTTTGAACAGTTTCCTTCACAGAAGGCTGTGCAAGGCCAAGTCAATTGATATTTTTAAGGCAGAGATAGATATATTCTTGATTAGTGCGGGTGTCAGGAGTTGTGGAGAAGGCAGGAGAATGGGGTTAGGAGAGAGAGATAGATCTGCCCATTGAATGGCGGACTAGATGGACCGAATGACCTAATTCTGCTCCTATCACATGATCTTATGACCACTTCCTCAGCCAATGTACTCAAGGTGAAGTGGAGCTGAGAGCTGAGTTTATTTTACCATGTCTGCGATCCTGTTTCCTAGGATTTAGGTTAAGATTTGATCAATGTTTTTGTTTTAAGGGGAATAGAAAACAATGAAAGAGAGAGAAAGGGAGAGGGAAAGAGATAGAAAAAAAGAGAGAGAGCGAGAGAAGGAGAGAGAGTGAGAAGGAGAGCAAGAGAAAAAGAGAAAGAGGGAGAGAAAAAGAGAGCAAGAGAAATGGAGAGAGCAGGAGAAAAAGTGAGAGAGAGAGAGAATGTGTGAGAGAAAAAAAGAGATAAAAAATCTACAGGGAGCAAGAGAGAGAGTAAAACAAGAGAGTGAAAGAGAGAACCCTGTTCTTCTAACGAGTAAACAGTGGTCCAAAAGATTTAAATTGAGACCAAGGCCTTACGTGAGTGAAATTCATAATTATTTGGATGCATACAGGGTAGTTGATCTTGGAATTCTTTGTTCACAATTGGCAGTTGATGGCAGAGGTGAAAGTATATGGGTTTAAGTCGGTCCCAGTGAGAAAGTTGCCAAACGTATTTAGTAAAAATTGATAAAATAATCTATGCTTACTGGTAAATTCACATTGGTGGATTTAAATTACGAGCACAACGATACAGTTTAAATCTAACAGGAGTAGACTTTTGGGGACCCAGAGGCATTAAAGAATTTGGGGCAAAGACAGGTATTTGGAGTTGGGTTACAGACAAGCTCTTTGAATAGTGGAATGGGTTTCAGGGCTAAATTACTTTGCAGTGTGTTTCTAACTGATCTAAATCTATCTTCTCAGCACACATCTTTTTGAATCTTTAAACTTTGGGATTACAGTGCAGAAACAGGCCCTTCAGCCCACTGAGTCTGTGCCGACCAGTATACACTATACCCCATACACTAGCACACTAGAGACAATTTACAAATGTATTTAATTAACCTACAAACCTGTACGTCTTTGGAATGCGGGAGGAAACCAAAGTACCCGGAGAAAACCCCCACTGTCACAGGGTAAACATACAAACTCCATGCAGACGGCACCCGAGGTCAGGATGCAACCCAGGTCTTTGGCGCTGTAAGCCATCAACTCTACCGCTGCACCACTATGCTGTCCGAATCGTTGAACTAAAATGTATATAAAAAGACCCATGACAACTGTGAACAGAAACTATAACAGCGAACCCTGAAAATAGCAGCTTAGTTTCTCCTGAGAAACACGAGTGGGATATGGTTGTGTAATAGAAAGTACATGTGCAAAATCAAACCTAGAACAGTACAGTTTTCAGGTAGAATTAGCAGCAGTCAGTTCCATTCTAACTCGGGCGAAGCAGTCAAAAACCTAAATCAAAATGTTTGCTTCTGAGGACGAGTTGCTTCTGAAGAAGAACCTAGCTCTGTAAAGAACACTGTGTTCTTATAAAGAATTCAGTGTTGTCCCTGCGGACCCAGTCCCTTCTGTAATCAGATGTGTTGTGAAGGGAAGTTCAGAAGTGTCATCATTAAGGAAATGCTTGAAGTGATATTAGTAATCAGATTGCTGGCTCATTTAAAGGCACAAAGTTGTGTGTGTGGGTTCCAAAACATCTTGAAGGAACAGAGAGACATAGATAAGTCGTCTTGTTGAGTATCATTATCTGTAACTCGTTTTCACCTAGCCCACGGTTAACAATGACCTGTTTCTTTATCATCGTTACTTTTTTGCATATCTTTCATTTATTTGTTCTATATCTCTCTCTACCATCGTCTATATCTCTCTTTTCCCACTTCCCTGACAGTCTGAAGAAGGGTCTCGACCCGAAATGTCACCTATTCCTTTTCTCCAGAGATGCTGCCTGACCCATTGAGTTACACCAGCTTTTTGTGTCTATCTTCGGTTTAAGAAAGTACTCCAGAACACAGGTCGGAGACAGCTCAGACCATGGGGTGGGAGATTGCAACCTTCACGTGGTCCGCCCTGTTTCGACGAATGCAATCAACCCGGCGTGCACAATCGAATAAGAACAAATAGAACAAGTTGTCGTACAACTTTAGGCTGTGCACGCCATACGCAAGAAGAAGAAGCTCAGACCACAACTGCTAATTGCGGGGGCAAGGGATGGCGTGTAGTATTAATGTTCTCAGAGGGGGGTCGCAGGGATCGGCTGTGTTGATTTAGAAAGCACAAAGTTCCTTGGTCAGGCAGACTGCGCTGGTGCAGTTAATGAGTGCGCTATGTCGGTACGATTAGTGTTTTGATGTTAAATGTTTTCATTTCTGTGGCTGCGCGTAAGCAGAATTGAACACTGTCTCATGGAATCACTAACCTGGGCAGCTGTGGCAAGGTGAGGGAGCTGAGCCTGAGGAATGTGCATTGAATAAATTGATTTGTTATTCTTCAGCGCACTCCACAGTTACTCGAAGGACCAGAATAAGTGAAGCTTTTTGTTAGCCGCCAGCATTTGGATAGTAACATGAGTGGTCTCATAAATGAACATGCCAGGACTGGGAGTCATCACACAAATAGCACAAAGCTTCTGCAATGGTACTGCCTCACAGCGCCAGAGACACAAGTTTGATCCTGACTACCGGTGCGGTCTGTACGGAGTTTGTACGTTCTCCGTGACCTGCGTGGGTTTTCTCCGAGATCTCCAGTTTCCTCCCACAATTCAAAGACGTACAGGCTTGTAGGTTAATTGGCTTGGTAGAAATGTAAAATTGTCCCCAGAGTGTGTAGGGTAGTATTAGTATGCGGGGGTTGGTGCGGACTCGGTGGGCGAAGGGCCTGTTTCCACGCTGTATTTTTAAATAAACAAATCTAAACTGAGGAACCAGACATTTGGTTCAACTGGTCTTTGGTCCAAACTCATGCCCCACCACCTTAAATGGAGACACAAGAGACTGCAGATGCTGGAGTCTGGAGCAAAATACAAACTGCTGGAGGAACTCAGGTGGTCGGGCAACATCTGTGAAGGCCATGCTGTCATAGTTCCTGCCTCACCGACCTCATCTGGCAGCTTGTTCCATATACCCACCACCCTCTGAGTGAAAATATTTGCCCTTCAATTTCCTATTAAATCATTCCCCTCTCACCCGTGTTCTCTGGTTTATATTCCCCTTCCCTGGGTAAAAGACTGTGCATTCACCCTATCTAGTCTACAAGATCACTCCTCACCCTCCTGCGCTCCATGGATTAGAGTTCTAGTCTACCCAATGTTTCCCTATAGTTCAGGTCCTCCAGTCTGGGCAACACCCTCATGAATCTTCTCTGCTCTCTTTCCAGCCTTCCTTCAGCAGGGTGACCAAACTGAAACACATTGCTCAAAATGCAGCCTCACCAATGTCTTAAACAACTGTAACGTAACGTCCCAGTTAGGCAAGAATATGGCAGATGGAAATACAGTCTGACAAAGACATCAACAGAGCAGAAATTCAGAGAGATTTATAAATGGTGACAGACTGAGAAATGTTGACGTTCCAAAGCATCCTGGATGTCTTTGTAAATAAAGCCGTTAAAATCTGCTGGTTTACGTCTGTTGGGAAGTTCATCCTTAATGGTGTGGAGCATCGAGTGTAAGAGGGTAAGTCTACTGGTAACTTCATCTTAAAGGGCCTGTCCCACTATACGAGTTTACCCAAGAGCTCTCCCGAGTTAAAAAAAAAAATCAAACTCGTGGTAAGTACGTAGAATGTGCGTAGCGGGTACGGCAGGTACTCGGGAAACGCGGTAAGCTCGTGAAGTTTTTTCAACATGTTGAAAAATGTCCACGAGAGCCCCGAGTACCTACGAGCGGCCATTACCGTAATTCTCCGAGTTAGAATCAGGGGAAACTCGGGAAAACTCTTGAATTACCTCGTACAGTGGGACAGGCCCTTAATGGTATAGAGCATTTTGAGTAAGAGATTAAGTCAGTAGGTAACTTCATTCAATGAGGTAGATCATTGAATGTAAGAGGGTAAAGGGCCTGTCCCACTTACGCGATTTTATTCGGCGACTTGCCGTCATAGTCGCAGATGGTCGCTGAAAATGTTCAACATGTTGAAAATCCAACGGCGATCAGAAGAAGGTACGACTCTTTGGGCGACTACTCACGACCAAACAGGCGTCACCACAACGTACAGGCGACATGTCGTGGGGTGAAGCCTGTATGGTCGTGAGTCGTCGCCCAAAGAGTCGTACCTTTTTCTGGTCGCCGCTGGATTTTCAACATGATGAAGATTTTCGGCCACCTGCTGCGACTATGACAGGTGCCGGCAGTCGCCGAAAAAATCGTGCAAGTGGGACAGGCCCTTGAGTCTACTGATATTTTCATCTGTAATGGTGTGGAATATCTGGTGTAAGAGGTTAAGTTTGCCACATTTGACCTAAAGATCTGGGAAGACACTGACACTGAGAAATTAAAATTAAGATATCTGTGATTGGCAAAATGCTGTGTGTATCCTGTTGGGGTCTGAGATGACAGCAGAAAAGAGGATTTGAAAGGACATTGATTCGTGGTTCTGGCAGAACACGAGTTTATTGCTTTTGGAGTTGCAAGCTGATTTTGAGACATCTGGCCCTTCCTGAGCAGTTCTGCTTTCTATCTGTCTCCTGTTTAGAGGCGGCACAGTGGCACAGCCGGTAGAGCTGCTGCCTCACAGTGCTGGAGGCCCAGGTTCGATCCTGACCTCTGCTGCTGTCTGTGCGGATTTTGCGCCTTCTCCCTGTGACGGCGTGGGCTTCCTGCAGGTGCCCCGCTTTCCTCCCACATCCCAAAGACAGGCGGGTTTGTTGGTTAATTGTCCTCTGTAAATTTCCCCTTGTGTGTGTGTGTAGGGAGTGGATGTGAATGTAACAAACAAATAGTGTGAACGGGTGATCAATGGTCGGCATTGACTCAGTGGGCCGAAGGGCCTGTTTCCATGCTGTATCTCTAAACTAAACTAATATTTATTGATTAAAATTACATTTAATATAGGTCCGGCTTTTTCTTTCCTTACTCAATCTGAGTGGTTCTGTCTCTGAAGTGATGCCTGACTGGGGATATAGATTAGAATAAGAAACGTGCACTGACTTGACAGAAAAATAACAGTGTAGGAAGGAACTGCAGATGCTGGTTTACACCGAAGATAGATACAAAATGCTGGAGTAACTTAGCGGGTCAGGCAGCATCTCTGGAGAAAAGGAATAAGTGGCATTTTGGGTCGAGACCCTCCTTCAGGCTGAGAGTCAGGGGAGAGGGAAACGAGAGGTTTGAACAAATCAGAGCCAGCACCGATGACTCATGAAAGGTGGAGCCCACAATGGTCATAAATGATAGGTGCAGAATTAGGCCATTTGGCCCATCAAGTCTACTCCGCCATTCAATCATGGCTGATCTATCTTTCCATCCTAACCCCATTCTCCTGTCTTCTTCCCATAACCCCTGACAGCCAAACTGATCAAGAATCTATCTATCTCTGCCTTACAAATATCCATTGACTTGGCCTCCACAGCCTTCTGTGCCAAAGAATTCAACAGATTCACCACCCTCTGAATCCTCATCTCTTCAGGATCTCAGAATTAAAGGACGTTCCTTTAGGAAGGAGGAGGAATTTCTTTAGTCAGAGGGTGGTGAATCTGTTGAATTCTTTGGCACAGAAGGCTGTGGAAGCCATGTCAATGGATTTTTTTACAGCAGAGATAGATAGATTCTTCGAAGGGAGAAATGGTCATCATTTGTGTTACTAATGTTTACTAATCTCTTTCACTTCAGGAACCAGTGAAGAGCCAACGAAGATAGCAGAAGAAAGCGAGGGTACAGATCCGGCAGAAGAACACCAGTTTTCGGATGTTGATGAGTCAGATGATGACGATGATAATGAAGATGATGATGAAGAGGAGGAAGAGGAGGAACCATTTGTGAAGTCTTCGGAGACTGCGAGTGCCAGTCCTCAAGCAGCTGGATCTTCCAGAGGGGAGACCTCGTTATCATCATTCGAAACCGCCTCCAAGCAGGGATCTAGTTTAACCAGTCAGTATTCGTTGATGAGTTACCCAATGTCATCATCTCAGCTTCGAGCCACGGAGTCACCTGTTGTTCCTGCATGTCACAGCATCTCACAGAGCCAGCTGATAGGAAGCACTCCGATGCCTTTATTGCCATCCGGGTATGGGGACCTTGCGCTGAAGAGACAGAGCATCCCAAG
>JAXLNO010003215.1:73065-100498 GCA_038087875.1 Malacoraja senta
CAGACCGGGCTTTCCACTCACTGGTTAGCATGCATCACAATGCTTTTGACTGTACCTCGGTACACATGACAATAAATTAAACTTAACTTTCAACACACCAGAACCATGCATACTGACAGCAGAGCCATTCCACCAATTCCATTCCCTTTCCAATGCAAACATGGCAACTTGTATGGCCCCCAAAGTGCTTCTAGCAACAAAATACTTCTGAAGTGATGCCTCAATACCTCACACCTAATCATCTGAATTCAGTTGCCTGAGCTGTTATCAGGCAACGGAATCATCCTACCACAACCAGAGAGCAGTGCTGAACTACTATCTATTTATGATGTCCCTCGGACTATCCTTGACCGGACCATGCTGGCTTCAGCTTGCACTAAACGTTATTCCATTATCATGCATCTATCTATACACTGTAAATGGACTGATCATGTATTGTCTTTCTGCTGAAGATAGACACAAAAAGCTGGAGTAACTCAGCGGGACAGGCAGCATCTCTGGAGAGAAGGAATGGGTGACGTTTCGGGTCGAGACCCTTCTTCAGACTTTCTGCTGACTGGTTAGCACGCAACAGAAAGGCTTTTCACTGTACTTCTGTTCCTGACAATAAACTAAACTGAACTGAAACATGCCAAATAAGGTTATTGACACTGTCTACAAGGCATTTGTTAGTTACGACTTGTGGAGGAATTCCTTTGCTCTTGTTCAATATAGTTCCATCTTTGAAGTCCAGCTGAAAGGGGCACTGTTCAAGATCTATCTAATGCCTAAAATCTCTTTTATTATTACTGCGGTACCCATGCTCTGCTAGTAGCCCAGCAGTAACTCCGTTTGCCAGTGTGGTAGGAAGCAATGTGTGCCAGGGTATTCTCCTGGCAAGCTAACCAACATTTGGAACACCGCGGGTTGGGGGCAGATGCGATAGTGTACCGTATATAAAATGATGAGTGGCATAGATAGGTTAGACATTTGGAACCTTTTACCCAGGATGGAAATATCAAATACTTCAGGGCATAGCTTTAAAGGGAGAGGCGCTATGTTTAAAGGAGGAGTGTGGGGCAAGTTTTTCTATGCAGAGGGTGGCGAGTGCCTGGAATCGAAGCATGTAAGAGATGTTTGGATAGGCACATGGATTTGCAGGAAATTGAGGGATATGGATTCAGTGCAGGCAGAGAAGAGTTGGTCTTGGTATCATGCTCAGCACAAACATTGTGGGCTGAAGGGCGTGTTCTGTTTTCTCTTTACGAGTGTAGTGGGTTGGGGACATTTGGCAGACTCTGGGCTGATCATAGGACTGGTAAAACATCCAATGGCTCTTTGTGGAATCCGTAAACATCAGATGAAGAGCTAATTGAACAGGGGCATGTGCAAGCCACATACATGAGAAGGGATTCAACCGGAAATAAGGGAATGGGAATGGAGGTCTATAATGGGATGTTGTGGTCAAACATTAGGACAGGGTGATACTTTAGAAATAAACAGTCAATACAGCTTTCAAACATGGATAAAATGCTGCAAATACTCAGGAGGTCAGGCAAGGGAAATGGAGCTGGCAATTCAGATTGACGACTATTCATCAGAACTGCATTTCTGTCTCTTCCACACAAAATCTCTGCACTTCATGTAGATATCCAATGATCCAAATAATGGTTTGGGAACAGCTCCGTCCAAGACTGTAAGAAATTGCAGAGAATTGTGGACGCAGCCCAGACCATTCCACAAACCAACCTCCCTTCCATTGGCTCCATCTATACTTCACGCTGCCTCGGCAAGGCCAGCAGCATAATCAAGGGGACGGGTCTCACCCCAGTCATTCCCTCTCCCCCCCCCCCCCCCCCCCCCTCTCTCGGCAAGAGATACAGAAGTGTGAAAACACACACCTCCAGATTCAGGTACAGTTTGTTCCCAGCTGTTATCAAACAACTGAACCATCCTATCAACAACTAGAGAGCGGTCCTGAGCTACTATCTACCTCATTGGGGACCCTCACACTATCTTTAATCGGACTTTACCGACTTTATCTTGCACTAAACGTTTTTCCTTTTATCATGTATCTGTACACTGTGGATGGCTAAAGAATCTAATCATGTATAGTCTTTCCACTGACAGGTCAGCTTTTCACTGTACCTCGGTACACGTGACAATAAGCTATACAAAACTGACCATCAAGAAAACATGGGTTGGAGCTGGGACAGCTGGGAACAAACTGTACCTGAATCTGGAGGTGTGCGTTTGCACACTTCTGTACATCTTGCCTGATGGGGGGGGGGGGGGGGGGGGGAAGAGAGAATGACTGGGGTGAGACTCGTCCTTGATTATGCTGCTGGCCTTGCCAAGGCAGCGTGAAGTGTAGATGGAGCCAATGGAAGGGAGGTTGGTTTGTGAATGGTCTGGGCTGCGTCCACAATTATCTGCAGTTTCTTGCAGTCTTGGACGGAGCTGTTCCCAAACCATTATTTGGATCATTGGATACCTTCATGAAGTGCAGAGATTTTGTGTGGAAGAGACAGAAACGCAGTTCTGATGAATAGTCGTCAATAGTCGCCAGCTCCATTTCCCTTGCCTGACCTCCCGAGTGTTTTCAGCATTTTCCCCATGTTTGAAAGCTGTATTGACTGTTTATTTCTAAAGTATCACCCTGTCCTAACTGCCTCACCCCTGCATCTATTGATTCAAGATTCAAGATTCAAGAGAGTTTATTGTCATGTGTCCCAGATAGGACAATGAAATTCTTGCTTTGCTTCAGCGCAACAGAATATAGTAGGCATGAATACAGAACAGATCAGTGTGTTCATATACCATTGTATAAATATATACACACATGAATAAATAAAACAGATAAAGTGCAAATAAACAGATCATGGGCTATTAATGTTCAGAGTTTTGTTTGAGTTTAGTTCAATAGTCTGATGGCTGTGGGGAAGAAGCTGTTTCTGAAGCTGGACGTTGCAGTCTTCAGGCTCCTGTACCTTCTACCTGAAGGTAGCGGGGAGATGAGTGTGTGGCCAGGATGGTGTGGGTCCTTGATGATGCTGACAGCCTTTTTGAGGCAGCGACTGTGATAGATCCCCTCGATGGTAGGGAGGTCAGAGCCGATGATGGACTGGGCAGTGTTTACTACTTTTTGTAGTCTTTTCCGCTCCTGGGCGCTCAAGTTGCCGAACCAAGCCACGATGCAACCGGTCAGCATGCTCTCTACTCTGCACCTGTAGAAGTTAGAGAGAGTCCTCCTTGACAAACCGACTCTCCGTAATCTTCTCATGGAAGTAGAGGCGCTGATGTGCTTTCTTTATAATTGCATCAGTGTTCTCGGACCAGGAGAGATCTTCAGAAATGTGCACGCCCAGGAATTTGAAGCTCTTGACCCTTTCCACCATCGACCCGTTGATATAAACGGGACTGTGGGTCCCCATCCTACCTCTTCCAAAGTCCACAATCAGTTCCTTGGGTTTGCTGGTGTTGAGGGCCAGGTTGTTGTGCTGGCACCATTTGGTCAGTCGGTCGATCTCACTTCTATACTCTGACTCATCCCCATCAGTGATACGTCCCACAACAGTGGTGTCATCAGCGAACTTGATGATGGAGTTCGCACTATGACATGAGTATAGAGTGAGTACAGCAGGGGCTGAGCACGCAGCCTTGAGGTGCTCCCGTGCTGATTGTTATCGAGGCTGACACCTTTCCACCAATTCGAACAGTCTGTGGTCTGTGAATGAGGAAGTCGAGGATCCAATTGCAGAGAGATGCGCAGAGACCCAGTTCTGCGAGTTTGGTAACCAGCTTGGAGGGGATGATTGTGTAAATACCGAGCTGTAATCAATGAATAACAGCCTGACATAATGTTTATTCAGGTTTAGATATAGGTTTATTATTGTCAATTGTTTATTAATGGGAAGATACAGAGTGCGGAATATAATTCTCAGCATCATAGCACACCAGTTACGTAGATAGTCTAATGTTCGCAATGGGGTACCCTAGCCTATGGAATAACAGAGGGGAAGAAGCTGTTCCTGAGTCTGGTGGTGTGCGCTTTCGGGCTTCTGTACCTACATCGGTAGAAAGCAACAGAAATAGTAAATGCACTAACATTTACAGCCCACTGTAACTGTTGTGGAGATGCAAGGAACTGCAGATGCTGATTTACAATTAAAAAAAGCACCAAGTGCTGGAGTACCTCAGCAGCTTAGGCAGCAACTCTGAAGAACATGGATCAGTGACGTTTTGGGTCGGGACCTTTCTTCAGACTGATTGTAGTTGGGGGGAGGGGGGGGGGGTTGAAAGCCAGAAGAGAAGTGGGAGTGGACCAAAGCCTAGCAAATGAATACAGGTTAACACAGGTCGGGGGGTTTGATTGCAGATGGGAGATCAAAGGCTAGAGTTGAAAAGGAGACAAAAATGTATCAGATGAGGAGAGGAGTGAAATATGAAGTCGGAGAGAGGGCCATAGGTGGTAGGGGACAGGCGGAGAGCAAAGGGAGCTTAGATGGGGTACCTTGGACGGCATGGACCAGTTGGGCCGAAGGGTATGTCCCCGTTCAGAATGGCTCCATGACTATCCAGACGCACGGTGAGAGGGCAAGCACTGCGCTTTGTTTATTTCTGTGCCGCAAGGGTAGAGTAAAATACAAGGCAACGACTCAAAAACAATAAAAAATCAAATCTCCAGGAAGTAACAGGGAAATAAAGAAAGGAAAACAGTTACATTAATATTAAAGAGGATGCAAAGTAAAGTTGTTTCTCTCCATAACACGGTACGTTTTTTCTCTCAGCTTGAGGTTGTAGTGAGGGGAAACATCTGTACAAAGAGCAGGGCAAATAGATGGTCTCTGCAGTGACCATAATCACTGCTCTGGACCATTTAAAAGGTCAACCCGGTGGTTCAAATAATCAAGGGGTTTGCAACAAAGCTAAAGTGAAAGTATTGCTTTTGTTAAAGGGAACGCAGGAAGAGTGGGCACATACCCTTAAATTATGACTCGGTTATTTGACGCTGGAGCTGGAGGGCATACATTCCACGCAAAACGACTGAAGAACAAAGAACACAGAACAGTACAGCACAGGAACAGGCCCTTCGGCCCACAATGTCTTTGCCGAACGAACATGTACGCCAAGACCAAGTCTTATCTGCCTCCATTCCCTGCATCACCATGTGTCTGTCCAGAGGTCTCTTAAGCACCACTGTCGTACCTGCCTCCACCACCACCCCTGGCAAGTGATAGGTGGATGCAGGTAAGTGATGGGTGGGTACAGGTGATATTACCTCACCTTTATCCACCTGTCATTTGCCAGGATTTGTCCTGCCCACCCCACCTCTTGCAGTTTTCTCCTCCCCAGGCACCCACCACCCTCAGTGCAAAAAAACCCCCTCCCCCAGCACATCTCCCTTGCACTTGGCCTCCTCTCACGTTAAAGACAAACTACTTTTGAAAAAGTTATTGCATTAAAGCCAACCGTCCTTACCCCTTCTCCATAAATAAACAATATTACCCAAGTCCCTTTAGAACGAGAGACAGAAAGTGCTGGACTACTCTAGAGAACATAGATGGGAGACTCTAGAGAACATAGATGGGAGACTCTAGAGGAACATAGTGGAGACTCTAGAGAACATAGATGGGAGACTCTAGAGAACATAGATGGGAGACTTCTAGAGAACATAGATGGGAGATTCTAGAGAGACATAGATGGGAGAGATGGGAGACTCTAGAGAACATAGATGGGAGACTCTAGAGAACATAGATGGGAGACTCTAGAGAACATAGATGGGAGATTCTAGAGAACATAGATGGGAGACTCTAGAGAACATAGATGGGAGACTAGAGAACATAGATGGGAGACTCTAGAGAACAAGATGGGAGACTCTAGAGAACATAGATGGGAGACTCTAGAGAACATAGATGGGAGACTCTAGAGAACATAGATGGGAGACTCTAGAGAACATAGATGGGAGACTCTAGAGAACATAGATGGGAGACTCTAGAGAACATAGATGGGAGACGTGTTTAAGAAGGAACTGCAGATGCTGGAAAACCGAAGGTGGACAAAAGTGCTGGAGAAACTCAGCGGGTGAGGCAGCATCTATGGAGCGAAGGAAATAGGCAATGTTGCGGGCCGAAACCCTTCTTCAGACGGATGTAGGGTGGGTGGGTGGGGAGAAGAAAGGAGAAAGGAAGAGGAGGAGCCAGAGGGCTGAGGGGGGGCTGAGAAGGGGAGGAGACAGCAAGGGCTACCGGAAATTGGAGAAGTCAATGTTGAAGCCGCTGGGGTGCAGACTGCCCAAGCGGAATATGAGGTGCTGCTCCTCCAATTTCCGGTGGTGCTCACTCTGGCCATGGAGGAGCCCCAGGACAGAAAGGTCGGATTTGGAATGGGAGGGGGAGTTGAAGTGCTGAGCCACACTCCATGAGACCAAGCGTAGGCTTGGCGATCGTTTCGCCGAACACCTCCGCTCGTTCCGCATTAACCAACCTGATCTCCCTGTGGCTCAGCACTTCAACTCCCCCTCCCATTCTGAATCCGACCTTTCTGTCCTGGGCCTCCTCCATGGCCAGAGTGAGCACCACCGGAAATTGGAGGAGCAGCACCTCATATTCCGCTTGGGCAGTCTGCACCCTAGCGGCATAAACATTGACTTCTCCAATTTCCGGTAGCCCTTGCTGTCTCCTCCCCTTCTCAGCTCTCCCTCAGCCCTCTGGCTCCTCCTCTTCCTTTCTCCTTTCTTCTCCCCACCCCCCCCCCCCCCACCCTACATCAGTCTGAAGAAGGGCTTTGGCCCGCAACGTTGTCTATTTCCTTCGCTCCGTAGATGCTGCCTCACCCGCTGCGTTTCTCCAGCACTTTTGTCTACCATAGATGGGAGACATATCGGGTCGGGGCCCTTCTTCGGACTGATTGTGGTGGGGAGGAGACAGCTGGAAGAGAGGTGGGGGGCAGGCGGCATGGTGGTGGCACAGTGGTGCAGAGGTAGGGTTGCTGCCTTACAGCGCCAGAGATCCGGGTTCGATCCTGACTAAGGGTGCTGTCTGTACAGAGTTTGTACGTTCTCCCCATGACCTGCATGAGTTTCCTCCTACACTCTAAAGACCTACAGGTTTGTAGGCTATTTGGCTTGGCATAATTGTAAATTGTCCCCAGTGTGTGTAAGATAGCGTTGGTGTGCAGGTATCACTGGTTGGCACAGACTTCCTTCTCCCCCCCCCCCCCCACCCCCACTACAATCGGTCTGAAGAAGGGTCCTGACTCGAAAACATCACCAATTCATGTCCTACAGAAATGCTGCCTGGCCAGCTGAGTTACTCCAGCATTTTGTATCTTTTTTTAAAATAAAGCAGCATCTGCAGTTCTGTAAGTCTCCTGTGGCCGTTCACATTAACTGTACCCATCTTGATTTTGTATACATCCATCAGATAACTCCTCAGCTGCAGGAAGATAGTCCGAGCCGATCCAGCACCTCCTAACTTAAACTCTCCAGAACCGGTTAATATCCTCATAAATCTTTTTGCACCTTTTCGAGTTTAATGACATCCTTCCTATAGTTGACCAGAATTGTACACAGTACTCCAAATGTGGCCTGACCACCATACATACTTGCGTTGGCTCCCATTCCAACAAAACCTCGATTTAAGATTGATTTCAACTCCTTCGACGCTCTCAGACCTCACTTCCTCGACCAATTTTTCTGGTCCTACAATCTTCATGAGATCACGGCCCTTGTCCATTTCTGGGTCCACTAACCTCCAGCAACCTCGAACTACTCTAAGCTCCAGAATTCTCTGTGTTTATCTCTCAGCCTCTCTTTCTTCCTCTAAGATGCCCAGGAAAAGTGTCTCTTTGACCTGAAGGGGCATTCCGACCTGAAACGGCGCCTATCCATGTTCTCGAGAGATTGCGCCCGACCTATAGGTTTTTAGTTTAGTTTGGAGATACAGCATTGAAACGGGCCCTTCGGCCCATCAAGTCCACGATGCCCCGCAACCACCCCGTGTGCTATCCTACACACTGGGCACAATTTACAGAGGCCAATTAACCTACAAGCCTGCATGCCTTTGGAATGTGGGAGGAAACCAAAGCCACGCGGTCACAAGCAGATCGTGCAAACTCCATACAGACAGCACTCATAGTCATAATTGAACCCGGGTCTCTTCAGCTGTAATGGCCCTGTCCCACGGTACGAGTTCATTCCAAGAGCTCTCCCGAGTTTTTAAAAAATCGAACTCGTGGTAAGCACGGAGAATGAACGTAGCGGGTACGTCGGAGCTCGGGGACGTCTCTTAGCGGCTCGTAACGCTAACGGCAGGTACTTTGGAAGACTCGTTAACGGCAGGTAAGCATGGAAAGACTCGTAAAGATTTTTCAACATGATGAAAAATGTCCACGAGAGCCCCGAGTACCGACGAGTGGCCATTACTAATCTCCGAGTTCGAATCAGGGCAAACTCGGGAGAACTCTTGGAATGAACTCGTACCGTGGGACAGGGCGTTAAGGCAGCAACTCTATTGCAACTCTACTGCTGTGCCACCGTGGTAACCTTCAATTACCCAAGTCTCATATTCCCTCTGTGTCGGTGTCAGGTATTGTCTGATGACACTTGCTTGATGTAAAACTCTGCATAAAATTGATTGCATGAGGAATTTTTTTAGCAGAACTGAACTCTTCTACCCAGTAATTAGCAAAGAAAACAATCATCAAAACATGAAAAATAACAGAGGAAAGAAAAACAAAATAATCTATGGCAGGGGGATTTCTGTTAAGCACATCCAGTAAACTTCAGATCCACCTCTATAGCTTGTTTTTATTTATCGAGTTTAAATCAGTTGTGTTTCCATGCTGTTTGTGGGGGTGTGGAGTGAAACTTTCCTCTCAGCAGAAAATGTCTCGTACAGCTAAACATTTTCCCTCAAAAACTATTTGACTTTGTGGCTACTGTGTTCGAAGCCCTTGCGGATTTCATGAACATGCCTTCGATGAATGCACATGTTTTCGATTTCTGCAGAAAAATCTTCATTTCACCACATTTGTATGATTGAGTGGTGTGTGGGGACATTAGTACTGACCCATAGCAATAACTTTTATCAGCTTGTCTTCATAAAGTGGCATCAATGTAGTGGAATGTCCCGAGAGGTTTCAAGGAAGTGTTATGGGCCTGTCGCACTGTACGAGCTAATTCAAGAGTTCTCCCGAGTTTCCCCTAATTCGAACTCGGAGAATTACGGTAATAGCCGCTCGTAGGTACTCGGGGCTCTTGTGGACATTGTTCAACATGTTGAAAAATCTTCACGAGTTTTCCCGAGCTTACCGCGTTTCCCGAGTACCTGCCGTTAGCGTTACGAGCCGCTAAGAGACGTCCCGATCTCCGACGTACCCGCTACGTACTTACCACGAGTTTGATTTTTTTTTAAACTCGGGAGAACTCGTACAGTGGGACAGGCCCATTAGCAACCAAAATTTGACTCCCCTTGTCACATAGGGCCAAACGCGGGCAAGTGGGACTAATGTAGGTGGGACATGTTAGCCGATGAGGTTAAGTTTGGCCGAAGGGCCTGTTTCCATGCTGTATAACTCTATGACTCTATAACGCTGAGATCTATATTCTGCTCTTTTCCTTTGTCCTATTCATTGTTCTTGAGTTTGATTTGATTGGAAAACACACGATGTGAAGCTTTTCACTGTCTCTTGGTTCGTTTGACAATAATAAACCTAAATCTAAATTTATAGGGTGATGCACTGTGTATCCTATGATGTCAGCTACTAGGTTACTCGTTAGTCAAAGGGTATTGAAGCTGGTCTCAGTTCCCTACTGCGGATGCAGAATTCCAGTAGGAAAGCCTCGTAAATCACAGATTAGACGTTACTTTAAACTTTAGACTTAAGAGATACTGTGTGGAAATAGGCCCTTCGGCCCACCGGGTCCACTGACGAGCGATCATCCCCATACACTAGCGCTATTCTGCACACCAGGGACAATTTACAATTTTTACCAAAGCCAATTAATCTACAAACTTGGAGTGTGGGAGGAAACCAGAGAAAACCTTCAGGAAGGGTCCCGACCCAAAACCTTTTTCGTCAGAGATGCTTCCTGCCTCACCGAGTTACTCCAGCACTTTGTGTCTTTCTTTTGCATAAACTAGCACCTGCAGTTCTTTGCTTCCATGTGCACAATACAAACTCCGAAGATAGACACAAAATGCTCGAGTCACTCAACGGGGCAGGCAGCATCTCCGGAGAGAAGGGATGGGTGACGTTTCGGGTCGAGACCCTACTTCAGACTGAGAGTCAGGGGAGAGGGAGTCTGGAGATGTGGAAGGGTAAGGTGTGAAAACGATAGATCAAAAGGGATGTGATGAGGAAATGTGGAATGGTTCACTGTTAGCTGAGGGGAAGGTCATGCGATCAGTAAAATCAATCAGAAGGACAGTGAAACTAGTGGGAGAACTAGGGTGGGGGGAGGGACGAGAGAGAGGGAAAGCAAGAGTTACTTGAAGTTAGAGAAATCAACAATCATACGCTGGGTTGTGAGCTGGCCAAGCGAAATATGAGATGCTGTTCCTCCAATTTGAGTTGGGCCTCTGACAGTGGAGGAGGTCCAGGACAGAAAGGTCAGTTTTGGGAATGGGGGGGAGTTCAAGTGTTTAGTAACCGGGAGATTGCCTCGGTCTAGTCGGACTGAGCAGGGGTGCTCAGCGAAATGATCGCCGAGCCTGCGCATGGTCGGATTGATATCGGACATGGTTCAATGATTAATTACAGAGTGCAGGTGGCTTCATCAGTTATCTCTTGGGGTTAGGCACACAGTTTTTACAGACTGAAACTAAACCTGCTACAACTAAAATAACATTTGCCGTGCCACGCTGTGGCGGAGGGACAACACACTGAGCTTTTGTTTCACTTGAAGTTTTCCGTTCCTTTATAATAACAGGATTTGTGAGAAAGATTTTTGGATATAAACAAGGAGACTGGAAGGGTGAAGTCTCACTGCGAACAATAAGAATTGAAGGATTATTTTTGTTGTGAGTCCTGTTTTTACCTGTGATTTAACTTTCGTTACATGAAGTCTTCTGCATCTGTTCCTGCTGGCCACTTATTTCCTGATCCTTCAAAATTTCTGGGGGGAAAAATTATTATGTTTAATGGTTTGGTTTGTCAATTGAACATGATCCCAGTGCTCGGAAAGTGTGATTCAAATTAAATCCAACAGATGTAAAGTGTCTGAAGAAGGGTCTCGACCCGAAATGTCACCCATTCCTTCTATCCAGAGATGCTGCCTGTCCCGCTGAGTTATTCCAGCTTTTTGTGTCTATCTCAGAAGTAAGGTGGCTTTCACCTGACGGTACAGTTGAGGATAAGGTGAGCAGCCAAGTAGATGATCTCCTGACCATCATAATACCTGGAGACCCTCCAATAGTCCCACCTAAGTTCCCATCTACCGAAATGAGATGCTACATTGCACATTGTGTCCGATGAACCTCTATCATTATCCTGTCAAACATTCTCCCCCTAAGCACTAGAAATTAAGTGGTCAATCTCCTTATGTTTTTTAGAGATACAGCATGGAAATAGGCCCTTTGCCCCACCAAATCCACACCCACCGTCGATCACCTGCTCACACTAGTTGAGAAAAATCCCAATGCCTACACACTAGCGTCACTTCACACCGGCCCAATTAACCTACAAACCCACACGTCTTTGGTTTGTGGGGGGGAAACCGTAGCAGCGATTGTAAGGTCGCAAAAGGGCGCTTACATGAATGTGAATATATCATAAATCGCTTCAGTAACAAATCCCTTCAGCTTGTCTTCTTTATGGGCCACCGCAGATCAGGTTTTCAATGGAGTATTTTCACTTCTGCAGACCCTGACAAGTTGCAGTAATCCACAATAAACGCAGCCCAGAGTTAGCATGACACAATGGAAAAGTAATTGGAACTTGGAAGTACGGCCAACTGAAACTGTTCTGAAAAACTATTACTTAAGTTGGAAAATATATAATAAGAAAACAAAGCCAAAAATGATGGCAAGCACTATTAACATAAGCAGTTTTAAATCCAGAAGATTAAAGATGACAGCTCTGACCTACTAAATGCAATGTACTCTAATATCTCCCATTAAGGTTTTTTTTTGTCTCATTTGCAAGGTTTATTTTTCTCTTGATTTGAGGTGGAAGGGGAAAGGGGAAAGCGGAGAGAGTGAAGGGAGGTAGATGGAGGGAGAGATAATGGAGAAGGCAAAGAGGAAGAGAAAGGCACAGAGAGAGAGAGTGAGAAAGAGGGAAGAGTACGATACAATACGATAGAATTTTATGTATCCCAGGAGGGAAATTGGTCTGCCAACAGTCATAAAAACACAAGATACATGAAACATGAAACTTATAGTGACGAGTGGAAAGTCCAGGATTGGGATGTGCAATGATTGGGAAGGGAAGGGGAGGGGAGGGGGGGAGGGGGGGGAGGAGACAGTCTACCCCATGACAGAAGGGGGAGGAGTTGTACAGCTTGATAGCCACAGGGAAAAAGGATCTCCTGTGGCGTTCTGTGCCGCATCTTGGTAGAACCAGGCGCGAAATGTACCGTAAACGGAAACAGAATTTGCGAGAGGGAGTGTGAAAGAGAGTGGGAGAAGGTGAGGGGAAGGAGAGATTGAGAGAGAGAGAGAGAGAGAGAGAAGGCAGATAGGAAGACGCATGAAGCTGCGGGCGAAAGTGAAATGCCGAGTGCTGGGCTCCGAATGTGTGATAGTGCAAGAGACAAAGTCCAATGTCCACAATAAGATGAAGGTGAATCAGACTGCTTATGAAAGGACCATTCAGTAGCATAATAACAGAGGAGAAGAAACTGTTCCTGATTCTGGAGGTGTGCGCTTTCAAACTACTGTATCTTTTGCCCAATGCGAATGGGGGGCAAAAGGAACGACCGGGGTGGGGGAGGTCTTTGATGATGTTGACTCCTTCCCCACCGCCACGTGAAATGTGGATGGCGTTATTGATGGGGAGTCTAGTCTGTGTGATGGACTGGGTTGCATCCAAGTGAGGAAGGATGTGCTGGTGTTGCAGAGGGTCCACAGGAGGTTTACGAGAATGATCACGGGGATGATTGGGTTAACATATGATGAGCGTTTGACGGCACTGGGCTTGTACTCGCTGGAGTTTAGAAGGATGAAGGGTGACCTCATTTGAACTTCTACTGAATCGTGAAAGGTCTGGACAGAGTGGATGTAGAGAGGCTGTTTCTGCTAGTGGGAGAGTCTAGGACCAGAGGGCATGGCCTCAGAATAAAAGGATGTATCTTTAGAAAGGCGATGAGGAGGAATTTCTTTAGTCAGAGGGTGGTGAATCTGTGAAATTCATTGGTACAGATGGCTGCGGAGGTCACGTCATTGGGGATTGTTAAGATGGAGATTGACAGATTCTTGATTAGTAAGGGTGTCAAGGGTTATGGGGAGAAGGCAGGAGAATGGGGTTGAGGAGGAAAGATAGATCAGCCATGATTGAATACTGGAATGGACTTGATGGGCCAAATGGCCTATTTCTGCTACTATTACTTATGAACTTATCCGCAACTTGCTGCAATTTCTTGCGATCTTGAGCAGAGTTGTTCCCAAACCCAACGGAGGGCCTGTTTCTGCGCTGTATCTCTAAACTAAACTAAACTAATGGATCCATAAGTAGCGCTATTCAACCAATGAGGCACTTCTCAAAAGTGTAGCTCCTGCAGGAATGTGGGAACACATTTCCAGACATGGATATGAAAATTACCAGACCATTTGTCTTTCTGGCGTTCAAGAGAAAAATATTGGCCAGTGCCCTGGTCTTGTTCTAAATACAGTAGGATCTTAAGGTGTTTTGTGGAAAAATACCTGGGAGAATAAACTAGGCCTGGCTGAAGGTCTCATCCAAAAGATAATGCTTCCGACTATCTTCTGCTCCCTTAGACCATGGTGCTCCGGATAACATCACTCCAAAACATTTCCCAATGTAACTGGTCATGGCCTGATCTTCAAAGGGTTGTCCCGTTCCACCAAATGTCCAGCCTGTTCCCCACATAACAACCAGGACAATATTTGTAAAGCACCTTTTGTCTTCAAAGAATTTTGGAAGGCAATCATTTGTTTTTCAGTAAACCCAAATCGAATCAATTACCTGATAGCTGTCACATTAATTTGGGAAACTTCCTGATCTCATTATGATGTTAAAGAATAAGATGTGGGAGCAGGAGTAGATCATAAAGACTTCCCAGAGATCCCAGATACCCAACTTCCTCGGGCGGCACGGTGGCGCAGCGGTAAAGTCGCTGCCTTACAGCGCTAGAGACCCGGGTTCGATCCTGACTACAGGTGCTGTCTGTACGGAGTTTGTACATTCTCCCTGTGACCTCGTTTGGTTTCTCTGGGTGCTCTGGTTTCCTCCCGCACTCCAAAGATGTACAGATGTGTAGGTTGATTGGTACAGGTTTGTCGGCGAATTGGCTTGGTAAAATTGTAAATTGCCCTTAGAGTGTGGGATAGTGTGTGGGGATCGCTGGTTAGCGTGGATACGGTGGGCCGAAGGGCCTGTTTCCCTGCTGTATCTCTAAACTAAACATGTTGAGAAATCATGGCTCGGTATAGAAATCAAGTCGCTCTCTTTTCTGTATTTCATAAGCCAGAAGATTTTTAAAAAACAGGCCTTGATTCTGAGTGTACAGGAATCTATTAGTTTTCTTATTAAATATATTCTAGGCTTGACATCCACAGCCTTCCGAGGTTGAGAGTTCTGAAACTTCACAGCCATGTTGGTGAAGACATTTCTTCCCACTTCAGTCCCAAAGGACAGAGTGGAAGCTAAATTTGCTGCGATTGCATTTTCTCTGTCAAACCTACAGCGGGATTGTTTTATTGGAAACCTGAGAAGCCAGCGTAGGCAATTGCCCATTCTCTCATCCATCGTCAGAGGCTTGCGTTGGCAGGCGTGGGGTGTGCAGGGTAAAATGGTCTTTGCTTACTTTGAATAAACGTTGCACCATGGCAAGTGCTGCTCAGTGCGAAGTTTCAGGTATTTTTAGAAAGATACCAAGACTGAGGCAGTGTGCAGTAGGTTTAAAATATTTACTTAACAGGACTACGACCAACATATTCTCTGCTTCTAAATTTCTGCTGCTGCGCTCTCCAATAGTCTAACATTGCATTTACACTGGTTGGAGACAGCTTGGGTGCCAGCCAAGAAGAATGTTGTTTACGCTGCCTAAGTAGCTCTTAACTGCTGCGTTTCGAATAGAACTCTGTGCCTGCCTTGATTCATACTGTCTCTCTCCATGTTAAGGTTAAATTATTGAGGGGAGAAGGGACTCCCTGCCCTCTGAATGTTTAATTTGGGTCAGTTTGGTTTGCCAACTAGCTAGGAAGACCAACAACAGGCCACTGGGCACTGGGTGTGAATCAGGTGACATCCTCACTAAATGTGAGCTTTGTGCAATGTTTGACTTAATCCCTCTGATTCCACCTCCTTTCTTCAGGGTAAGTCCTCACTGAGTGTCCACGCAGCCACCCAGATGGCGGGGAACCTGGGCGGAACGGTGGTGCAACGGGTGGAGCTGCTGCCCCGCAACGCCAGAGACCCGGGTTCGATCCTGACCTTTCGGGTCAGAATTACTGGAATTACTCCAGCACTTTGTGTCTATCTTTGGTATAAACCAGAATAAAAGTAGTTCTTTATTTCAACATTTTGGCCAATGTTTTATACAGTTGCGATATAATGTCCCAACTCTTCCACGCAATGCCTCAGTCAAAAGCCGCCTTCACTACTCCATTGCTTTGTGTCACCACTTTCAGAGGACTGTGAACTTGCATCACAAGTCCCTGTAGTCATAAAGCTATGAAGTATTGAAACAGACCATCAGTCCAACTCACCAATGCCAGCCAGTCCTGCCTAATTGAGCTAGTCCCACTTGTCCCCCCCCCTCCCCCCCCCCCTGTCTCATATCCCTCCAAACCTTTCCAATCCATGTAGCAGTCCATGTGTCTTTTAAATGTCATAGCTGGGTTCCGAGGGGCGGCACAGAGGCGCCGCTGATGGAGCAGCTGCCTCATAGCGCCAGAGACCCTGGTTCGATAACCTCTGGTGCTGAATATGTGGAGTTTGCACGTTCTCCCTGTGACCGCGTGGGCTTCCTCCGGGTCCTGCAGTTTCCTACCGCATCCCAAGGACATGTGGGTTTGTAAGTAAATAGAATGAGTGTGCAAAGGTGTTGGATTCTCAGCGTGGTCTTGGTGGGCCAACACGTACATAGGTAGCTGCCACACACAGCGATAGGACTACCTTTGTTCTGGTTTATACCAAAGATAGACACAAAGTGCTGGAGTAATTCCAGTAATTCTGACCTGAAACGTCACCTATTCTTGTTCAATGGCCAAATAATCTATGCATCGGTGTTGGCTGCAAGATGAATATTGATCTGGATATCAAAGTGTTTTCCCCATTCTTCATTTCCATGAAACAGTAGCACAATATTTTTAACATCGAGAAACAAGGAACTGCAGATGTGTCGAAAGGGACTGCAGATGCTGTTTTATACCAAAGATAGACAAAGTGCTTGAGTAACTCAGCAGGTCAGGCAGCATCTCTGGGGAAAAACATATGGGTGACATTTCGGGACAGAACCCTTCTTAACATCCCATTCTGATGAAGCGTCCCAGCCCGGAATATCACCCATCCTTTTTCTCCAGAGATGCTGGCTGACCCACTGAGTTACTCAAGGAACTGCAGATGCTGGTTTACACAAACAGACACAAAGGGCAGGAGTAACTCAGCAGGTCAGACGACATCTCTGAAGAACACGGATAGGTGACGTCCCACGTCGGGATCATGGATAGGTGGTGTTTCGGGTCGGCTCCCTTCTTCAGACTGATGACTGACTTCAGTCTGAAGAAGGGGCCCGACCCAAAATGTCATCTATCCCTGTTCTCCAGGGATGTTGCCGGACCCGCTGAGTTACTCCGCAATTTGTGCCCGTTTTTAACACTCATCTGAGAAGAGAATTGAGCTTTGGCTGAACGGGCATTGGAAAGCTAAAGAACATGAGACAATATGCCGAAGATGCAGGAAAATGCAGAAGTTAGTAAAATATCTTTAGAACTCAGAACGGAAAAAAAACTATTTGGAACATTGACCGCAAGATGAAAAAGAAGGAAAGAGATAGTTAGAAGTGAAACAAAATCAATTGGACAATCCTATACATATCCTATTCATCTGGATACTTCTCTCCAGAGATACTGCCTGTCCTGTTTGTGTCTATCCTTGGTGTTAACCAGCATTTGCAATTCCTTCCTACACATCCCTATTTTTGCCTAAACATGGAAGATGTATCTCTAGCTCCCAAGTTTCAAAAAGGGTAATTTCATGTGCGGTGCAGGAAGGAACTGCAGTTGCTGGTTTAAACCGAAGAGAGACACAAAATGCTGGTGTAGCTCAGAGGGACAGCCAGCATCTCTGGAGAGATTCAAGATTCAAGAGAGTTTATTGTCATGTGTCCCTGATAGGACAATGAAATTCTTGCTTTGCTTCAGCACAACAGAACATAGTAGGCATTGACTACAAAACAGATCAGTGTGTCCATATACCATTATATAAATATATACACACATGAATAAATAAACTGAGTAAGTGCAAATAAAGAGATAATGGGCTATTAATGTTCAGAGTTTTGTCCGAGCCAAGTTTAATAGCCTGATGGCTGTGGGGAAGTAGCTATTCCATTCCGGAGAGAAGGAATGGGTGACTTTTTCAAGGGTCTTGACCCGACACCACGCATTCCTTCTCTCCGGAGATGCTGCCTGTCCCGCTGAGTTACTCCAGCATTTTGTGTCTGATTGCATGTGCAGGTTGTTTTGAGGATAATTCAGAAGCAATGAGGATTCCCTTTATATTCTAATACACTGTTACAAGGCCAGTAGCTTGTAATAGCTTCCCAGAGGCAGGATTCCCTTTTGCCACAATTGATTATTTTGTGTAGTTAGTGTTGCTTGTACGGTAGATGATGTGCCAGAAGCCTGGATGATGACTGATTAATGCCCGTGATATTCCCACGATAGCCCACGATAATCCATCAATGCATCAAGTTAGTCGATTAGTACCAGTGCTGTGAATGATCACCTTCCACACTTTGGTCCACATCAATTAGAAGACTTGTGTGTCACAAAGAGATATATATTACCTGTCATCCTTTAGTGCCCTATCCCATCATTCATAATACAGCACACTCTGTGGAAATCCAGCCCTGTGGAGGATACCAGCAAATGGTACAGTCGGTCGTACCAGCTTCAAAGTCGTCGTTGAGTCTCATTGCCTGTACTCATTCTCACCCAGCACACAGCTAACAATGGCCTGTTCCCTTTATCATAGCTACTTTTTTTGCTCGTCTTTCATTGATTTGTTCTATATCGCTCTACATCACCTTCTATATCTCCTGCTTCCCTTTCACCTGTGTCTCAGTCTGAAGAAGGGTCTCGACCCAAAACGTCGCCTATTCCTTTTCCCCAGAAATGCTGTCTGACCCGCTGAGTTACTCCAGCTTTTTGTGTCGGTCTTTGGTTTAAACCAGCATCTGCAGTCCGTTCTTACACACTGGTACACACCATGCTGCCCTTCAACATTGAATTTGCCAACTTTCGGTAACTCCTACAAATCAACCCCTCCTTCTTTCCGCCCCCCTCTTCCCCTGGGTGGGCCTTGCAACTGTCTCTCCCCTCACCCTACATTCCGTCTCTTTGCTACACAATTCATACCTCATCAATCTTATAGACAATAGACAATAGGTGCAGGAGTAGGCCATTCGGCCCTTCGAGCCAGCACCGCCATTCATTGTGATCATGGCTGATCATCCCCAATCAGCACCCCGTTCCTGCCTTCTCCCCATGTCCCCAACTCCGCTATTTTTAAGAGCCTTATCTAGCTCTCTCTTGAACGCATCCAGAGAACCTGCCTCCACTGAGGCAGAGAATTCCACAGACTGCGCAGACTTCCACAGAACTATCGTATCTGCTTCCACCACCACCTCTGGCAACACTTTCCAGTCACCTAGCATCTTCGGTGTAACAAAAGGACTTGCCCTGCTCATCTCCATTAACCTTTGCCCAGTTCGATCTGGATGCGATCTCACTGGCTCTCCACTCCATTCCAATCTTCTAGCTTCACAATTCGCAACTCTCTAATCCTTTAGTCTCACACCTTGTTGCTGCTGTGTGGAAACCAAGCAGGCAGCCAGCTGGCTAATAGCGAGTTCCACAACAACAGAGGTGCACACAACCCCAAGTTTAGAGATACAGCGCAAAAAAAACAGGTCCCTTGGGCCCACACCGACCAGCGATCCCCGCACACTAACACTAGCCCACACACAACTAGGGACAATTTACAATTATACCAAGCCAATTAACCTACAAACCTGTACGTCCTTTGGAGTGTGGGAGGAAACCGGAGCTCCCGGAGAAACCCACGCAGGTCACGGGGAGAAGGTACAAACTCCGTACAGACAAGCACCTGTAGCCAGGATCGAACCCGGGTCTCTGGCGCTATAACGTAGCAACTCTACTGCTGCACCACCGTTCCACCCTTGTGTGAGTTAAGCATTGCCCTCAGTCAGGAATAATTCCTGTGCCTTTCTATGCCACATTTAAGACTCATTTAGACGGGTATATGAACAGACAGCAAATGACAGGATAGAGAGCGGGTGGAGGGGATTAGTTTTGATTAGGATCATGGCCTCCACAGACACTGTGGGCCGAATTGCCTGTACCAGTGTTGTACTGTTCTATATGCCATGTTCTTTCAAATACGTCCATAAAATCTTTCATATCCAGCTGTCAGGACAGTCAAGGCCTTCGATTAATGCCTCTCCTGAAGAGCATTACCTTGGACAGTGCTGCAATCACCATGTCTTGTTCTGAAGTGACAACCCCATTGTATGTCATATCTGAACTCTTTGGAGTGGGGCCAGACAGGCAAGTGTCTGTTTGACAGTCGAGAGTCTTACCTACTGATCCATAGCTGGAATGTGTCAGCACAACTTGTTCAATAAGAACAATTGGACAGATGCTAGAGTAACAGGCAGCATCTCTGGAAAGAAGGAATGTGTGACGTTTCGGGTCGAGACACTTCTTCAGACTGCTGAAGTAGGTTCTCGACCCAAAACGTCACCCATTCCTTCTCTCCGGTGATGTTGCCAGTCCTACCGATTTACTCCAACAGTTTGTGTCTATCTTCAGTTTAAGCCAGCATCTGCAGTTTCCTTCCTACACATTCAGACTTGTCCCGATGAGTTACTCCAGCATTTTGTGTCGATGGACAGATATATGGATTACTTTATTACAGGCGCGTGGCACAGCGGAAGTATTTATATGTGTGCTATCCAATCCAATCCGAAAATACTTAGAAAGGAGATAAGGAGGAGTTTCTTTAGTCAGAGGGCGGTGAATCTGTGGAATTCATTGTCACAGACGGCTGTGGAGGCCGTCAAAGGATATTTTTAACGTGGAGATTGACAGATTCTTGATTAGTATGGGTGGCGGGGGGTTGCGGGAGATGGCCGGGAAAGATAGATCAGCCATGTTTGAATGGCAGAGTAGACTTGATGGGCTGAATGGCCTAATTCTGCTCCTAGAACATATGAACTTAAGACGATAAAGATAAGAACAAAACTAATCACGTTTATATTTTAACAATTCATGTGTACAGTCATGTTTTTTTTAAAATATTTTATTTATTAGAAGTAATGTACATTACAGTGAAATCAGCCAAAAATAACATAATACATTTCCTGTACCACTTCTTGTTTTAAACTTTAAAAAGGAGAAGAATAGAGAGAGTTAGATAAGATAGTAAGTGCGTGAAAGAGTGATCAGAAGAAAACCGTAGAAACGTAAAACACGAGAAAGAGTAAAAAAGAAAACCAAAGGAAAAAAAAGAGAAAAATAGAAAACAGAAGATATAAGAAAGTGAAATAAGATAAAAGGGATGTACCTACTTGGTATCTTTACAAACCCCTCACCAGGTCCTGAAACCATTTAGTTTCAAAGTTATGTTGCACCCTATGCTTGTAATAAGTCGATAAATGGAGACCAAATCTTTTGGAAATAACAGTCATGTTTTGAAGGTAGACACAAAATGCTGGAGTAACTCAGCGGGACAGGCAGCATCTCAGGAGAGAAGGATTGGGTGATGTTTTGGTTCATAGAAACATAGAAACATAGAAATTAGGTGCAGGAGTAGGCCATTCGGCCCTTCGAGCCTGCACCGCCATTCAATATGATCATGGCTGATCATCCAACTCAGTATCCCGTACCTGCCTTCTCTCCATACCCTCTGATCCCTTTAGCCACAAGGGCCACATCTAACTCCCTCTTAAATATAGCCAATGAACTGGCCTCGACTACCCTCTGTGGCAGAGAGTTCCAGAGATTCACCACTCTCTGTGTGAAAAAAGTTCTTCTCATCTCGGTTTTAATTCGAGGTCGAGGTCCTTCTTCTAATATTGAAGTGTTTTGCAGTTATTTTTGTTTCTAAATGTCAATTATATTTAGAAATGCTGAAAGGATTTGATAGATTGGGAAATGGAAAGCTGGGTTGTAGCTTTGCAGTAACTCAGATTTCACTGTGCCTTAGTTGGCTAAGTGACAATAAACGCGAACTTGAACTTGAAACAAAGCTTTTCAGCGGAATAGAGTCAATTATCTTATGTACTGGCAAAGGAACAATAACATTCTTTCCTGTTGTAGCTTTACAGGTCCGTCAATGTAAATACAGACACATGATCAATACAATACAATAACATACAATAATCAATAATACAATAACTAAATAATCAATAATGCTAAATAACCAGACCATCATAGTTCAAAACTGAAGTCCATAGTGCAACCAAAACAAAGTCCATAGTAAAACATAATTGCTGATGTGGGATTGTGAGTTTAGTTTACTGTCACGTGTACCGAGATACAGTGAAAAGCTTTCGTCACGTGCTAACCAGTCAGCTGAAAGACAATACGTGATTACAATCGAGCCATCCACAGTGATACATGATAAAGGGAATGACGTGAATAACGTTTACCGCTTGGTAAAGTCCGATCAAAGATAGTCCAACGGTCTCCAATGAGGTTGAGTGTAGCTCAGGACTGCTCTCCAGTTGGTGATAGGATGGTTCAGTTGCCTGATGACAGCTGGGAAGAAACTGTCCCTGAATGTGGAGGTGTGCGTTTTCGCCCTTCTGCACCTCTAGCCTGGTGGGAGAGGGGAGAAGAGGGAGCGGCCCGTCCTTGATTATGCCGCTGGCCCAGTGGTTAATGTGCAGTGACCAAGAGCCTGATGGTTGCTGGAAACTTAGAAAATGGATGCAGGCCATTCGGCCCTTCGAGCCAGCACCGCCATTCAATATGATCATGGCTGAAGAAGCATAAACTCCCTATTTTTACATTAATTTTCTCCAGCAATAACTTTACTCATCCCAAATGCACCCGATTACTGGCCCTTTGTGAACCTTGCACACCTAGAGCTCTCTGCAATCACTCATCATTTAGATCATAGGCTATGTTTACATTTTTCCTGTTAAAATGAATAATTGAACTTTTTCACACATGACGTTCTATTTGCCCACTTGTTTAATTTACACACAACCCTCCATGGACTCATTAAGTTCTTCTCACAACTTATATCCCAAGTTATCTGCAAATTGTCAACCAAACCTTTGATCCTTTCATGGACTGATGAAGGGTCTTGACCCAAAACGTCACCTATTCCTTTTCTCCAGAGATGCTGCCTGACCCGCTGAGTTACTCCAGCATTTTGTCTCTATCTTCGGTGTAAACCAGCATCTGCAGTTCCTTCCTACACACTCATTGTTCATATCGCTGGGGTGTAAGCTTCCCAAGTGAAATATGAGGTGCTGTACTTCCAATTTGTGTGTGGCAATAGTTTAATGTTTTGTTGTGTTTAATAGTTGTTGAACGAATGAATGAATGAATGAATGAATGAATGAATAAGTTTATTGGCCAAGTATATTCACATACAAGGAATTTGCCTTGGTGCTCCGCCCACAAGTGACAACATGACATACAGCGACAGTTAGGAATGACACATGAAACATTAAACATTAATAGCTTGTGGTTGTTGGGAATCAGTTCTTGAACCTGCTAATCAGTTTTCACTCCTATACCTTCTTTTCGATGGTCGGAGTGAAATGAGAGTGGGGCCAGAGTACTGGCACTAACACAAATTAAAATGTCAGTGTCCCGAATTTGACAGTGGGTCCCAGATCTGGAGGAAGTTAAGAGATAAGCAGTTAAGAGTTAAGCAGTGAGGAGATGACAGAGACAATTAAAATTGTAGTGTTAAAACTTTATGAATGTGTGGAGGTCGGCAAGCATTGGGAATGCTGCATGAGCAAGCAGGTTTTGGGTAAGATTAAGTTAATAAAGGAAGCACAGGATGGAACTGCAGATAGACACAGAGTGCTGGAGCAACTCGGCTGGTCAGGCAGAATCTCTGGAGAAAAAGGATGAGTGATGCTCATCCTTTGAGTGGTCACCTCTGTGTCCATCTTCGGTATAAACCAGCTCCTTCCTACACAAGGAACTGCGGGTGCCGGTTTGCAGAGTAAAAGACACAAAGTGCTGGAGTGACTCAGTCGGTCTGACAGCATCTCTGGAGAGAAGGAATAGGTGACGTTTCCTCAGACTGTAGCTGTGTCCAAAAGTGATAGGGATAGCTGGAGGAGATGGGCTTTCAAGGCAACTGGGCAGGGACAGAGGCAAGGACATTTCAGAACACCAAAGGCACAAGGAAGTTTCTCAAAGTTCATAAGTGATGGGTGCAGAATTAGGCCATTCGGCCCATCAAGTCTACTCCGCCATTCAATCATGGCTGATCTATCTCTCCCTCCTAACCCCATTCTCCTGCCTTCTCCCCATAGCCCCTGACACCTTGTATTTTCAGTGAAAACCATTGGCTCTATATCCTCTACTGGTCACCCATTCCTTTTCTCCAGAGATGCTGCCTGACCCGCTGAGTTACTCCAGCATTTTGTGTCTATCTTCGCTCTGTCCTCTCTCTCTCTCTCTCAATCTCTTTCTCAACCCTTGCAACACTGCACAGACACAGAGTGATATTTTGCAGTGATTTGCCGCTTGTCAACCGTGACCCCTGCAGTCACCCGGTTGAACAGCAACGGAGAGAGTCCCACCCCCCCCCCCCCCCCCCCCAAAACCCGAAATGTTAATTTGGCCTCGTCACCGCCAGATGTCTCCCCCTCCCCTCTCCTCTCTCTCCCACCCAGCTTTTACGCGCACTGCCCCCAGATAAGAGGCAGGAAGGATGTAAACAAAAGATAGACACAAAGTGATGGAGTAACTCAGCGGGTCAGCCAGTATCTCTGGAGTAAAAGGAATGGGTGACATTTCGGGTCGAGACATCTTCTTCAGACCAAACAAACACTTGCAACTTTGAAGATCAGGCGCCGGGCAAAGGTTGCAAGGATTCCCCCTCTCTCTAATTACAGAGCGGTTTGCAAAGGGTTTGCGAGTCAGAGGGCGCAGGAAGCGTTTGCAGTGAATGGAAAATAAAAATCAAGGGCGGCAGCAGCGGCGGCTGCAGAACTTCCTCTGACATCATTGGCCATATAAGGGGCGGTGTGATTACTCTCCAGCGGTTGTCAGTGTCTTGCTGTCATGTATCTCCCGCATGGATATGTGCGGCAGCCAGCGAGCGTTGCACAGGCAGCTCCCTATCCGTTGGCATTCCACCATGACATGTCCCGGGCGACAGAAACACGCCGCATGCACACTGACAGGTACAGCCAAACAACTTTTCTTTTCACCCTTAGTTTTAACAACCTAGTTTTAACTTTTTCACCCTAGTTTTAACAACTTTCCAACTATATTTAACTTTTCCACCCTAGTTTTAACAACGTTTTCACCCGTTTTAACCTTTTCACCCTGGCTTTAACTTTCCTCCCTAGTTTTAACAACGTTTTCACCCGTTTTAACTCCCCCCTCTAGTTTTGATAACT
This sequence comes from Malacoraja senta, assembly GCA_038087875.1. Lineage (NCBI taxonomy): Eukaryota > Metazoa > Chordata > Chondrichthyes > Rajiformes > Rajidae > Malacoraja > Malacoraja senta. The sequence goes on from JAXLNO010003215.1 coordinate 98,081, forward strand.
CCTCCCCGATTTTAATAACTTTTTCATCTTGGTTTTAACAACTTGTTCACCATAGTTTTAATAACTTTTCCCCTAGTTTTAATAACTGTTACCCCTAGTTTTAATAACCCCCCCCCCCTTGGTTTTAATAACTATTTCATCCTGGTTTTAACAACTTGTTCACCCTAGTTCTCGTTTAAGAAACATTTAGACAGGTACATGGATAATGTAGGAAGGAACTGCAGATGCTGGTTTAAACCGAAGATAGACACAAAAGCTGGAGTAACTCAGCGGAACAGGCAGCATCTCTGGAGAAAAGGAATTGGCGATGTTTCGGGTCGAGACCCTTCTTCAGACTGAAGGCTGTGGGCCACATGCAGGCAGGTGGGACAAGTGTAGATGGGACATGTTGGCCGGTGCGGGCAACTTGGGCCGAAGGGCCTGTATCCCCGGGGCCCTGTAAGACTATGACTCTTCGACTAGTTTCGTTGTCCTCCTGATTCATTTTACTGATTGTATGCCTCGTTGTCACCTTCCCCTTCAACCAACATTGAACCTTTGATTAGTATGGGTGCCAGGGGTTATGGGGAGAAGGCAGGAGAATGGGGTTGAGAGGGAAAGATGGACCAGCCATGATTGAATGGCGGAGTAGACTTGATGGGCCGAATGGCCTAATTTTGCTGCTATCATTTATGAACGTGAACCGTCTACGTTTCCTTTTGATCAACATCTGCTTTGACCTGACGTTTTCACACCTTGCCCTTCCGTATCTCTGGTCTCCCCCTCTCCCCTGACTGTCAGTCTGAAGAAGGGTCTCAGCCCGAAACGTCACCCGTTCCTTCTCTCCAGCGACGCTGCCTGAGTTATTTTGCGTGTAACTTTTCTTTTTAAAATCTCCTGCTGTCTGTCGTTCGCTGCCGTCTGAATTAACCCACTTGAAGGCCAGTGGGGCGGGTAGATCAGACGGAGAAGGGAAGGCAGTGTCGCCTCTCCCTCTTAAAGTGCAAGTGTCATGCTGTAGATATGCGGACCAGATGAACTCAACATTGATGCGGAGCCCAGTAGAAGCGGGAAGGCGTGTAAACATTATCACAACTGCTTCTGCATTGAGATGCGATCAGATCTCTCCTCTCTCTCTCACACACACACACACACACACACACACAGCCTGCGCCTGTAAGTAATTTTAAAAAATCGGTAGTTCATCTGCAATTTCCCCCCAATTTCACTTGCAGGCGAAACCTGGCTCCCAGCTGAATAAGCTTTCTGAGCCTTCCCCTAATTCGAGTTGTTTAAGGAGCTGAAGGGTTTTATATATTGTTTAATGTTGGTCTCGCTGGAAAGGTTTGTTTTAGCCTGTAGAGCGTGAGAGGCTTTGAACACCATAAATGTCAGTGGAATTTCTGCGCGGGTTAGAGTCATGGAGTGGATACAGTGTGGGAAACGGGCCCTTCGGCCCAAACTTTTGCCCGCACCGGCCAGCATGTCCCAGCTGCCTGCGCATGGTCCATATCCCTCCAAACTTGTCCTATCCATGTACCTGTCTAACTGTTTCTTAAACGTTGGGATAGTCCCCGCCCTCAACCACCTCCTCTGGCAGCTTGTTCCATTAAACCCACCGCCCTTTGTGTGAAAAAGTTCGGTGATGCACGGTTGTTAAAGCAACACTCTGACCAAGGAGCGTGACTTTTTAAAATAATAGAGGGAAAAAAAAAAGGTTTAAAAAAAAATAATTCGTTATTTCCGTTTGGTTGACATGTGTCCCATTCAAATTCACTATGTATTTAATGTTTGATTCAATGCTGGACAGGTATTTATGGTTTTCATTTTATTTATGATTACTGTCGCTTGGTAGAATAGTCAGATTCTCTGATTAGCAAGAGAATTGGGGGGAGGGGGGGGGGGAATAGCGTTGCAAAACTATATAAATAGAACAAAGAATGGTGCGGAAACAGAGAGCATCTTTTAAAGGCCTGCATCAGCAAAACAGGATGAATAGGCATTTCATGCACATCTGAGATTCAGTAGTTTCCACACTACTTAACTCGAGTTAATGACAATTCAGATTTTCTTTTAGTTTAGTTTAGTTTATTATTGTCACTGTACCTAGATGCAGCAAAAATCTTTTTTTTGTTTCATGCTATGGAGTTAGTGAAAGGACTGTACATGATGTCAGGAGTTATGGGGAGAAGGCAGGAGAATGGGGTTAGGAGGGAGAGATAGATCAGCCATGATTGAATGGCGGAGTAGACTTGATGGGCCGAATGGCATACTTCCGATCCTATCACTTATGAATTATGAATTTCGTTGTCTGGTTCCAAGTATCAGTACTGTAAATGCCAATGTTTTGCATGGTTATTTTTTTCTCCCTCTGCAATTTTTTTCTGCGTTCATTTTCGTTTTTAATTTTAATAATCGGCCACAAAGCTTAAAAAACAC
>JAXLNO010003215.1:100698-173198 GCA_038087875.1 Malacoraja senta
ATAGTGTTAACGTGCGGGGATCGCAGGTCGTCATGGACTCGGGGAGGCCTGTTTTCCCGCGCTGCATCTCTAAACTAAACTAAACTAAACGTGACCATCAACTAAACTAAACTAGTTCATGGAGAAAATATTCCAAATTAACTCTGGCCCTGGAAATTCACGGAGCCGAGCACATTACGGGAAAAGAATAACAACAGGAAGCAAACTGATGGAAAAGATGCAAAGACCAACTTGGGTCATTGAGAGTGAGTTACTGGCTGAGAAAAAAATCACTTTCCAAACATTACCAGGTGGGCAGATCAGTGCCAAAGCCTACAAATCTGCTCGCATTTTCAGCCATCTGGTTTAACTTAACTGAAGGATAACAAACTGGGCAATTTGGACTAAGGTCAAGGGTTCAAACAAAGTGTCCAGACTGTGTCTATTTTCACCGCTCGCTGTGCCGAAGAAACTTCTTCCAGCGAGCTGCCCAATCCCAAGATCGCCTCTCCATTTCTCTGGAACGTCGGAGGTTGCGGGGAGATTTGATGGAAGTAGATAAAATTACGAGAGGCATGGTAGACAGTCAGAACCTTTTCCCCAGGGTGGAAATGTCCAACACTGGAGGACAGAGCGTTAAGGTGAGAAGTGGGAAGGTTTAATGAAGAGGCAAGGCCCTTCGGCCCAACTTGCACACGCCGGCCAACACACTAGTCCCAACTGCCTGCGTTTGGCACATACCCCTCCATATCTGTCCAATCCATGAACTTGTCTAAATGTGTCTTAAACGTTACGACAGTACCTGCAGAACATTGACAGAAACGGGTCAAAAACAATGAAGAATTAAATCGAAACCAGTATGGATTTGTGGAACAAAACGCAAAATACCATTGATGTAGTTCTGAAATATAACAATCAGAACATATTGGAAATATTCAGCATATCAGGCACTAACTGGCCTCGAATCACAAGAGCTCTAATATATTGACAAAGTCATCCTCCACATCACGAATATGTCTCTTGGCAAATAACCTTTCCATAGAAACCAAGAGTATAACGTCTATGACAAGCCAAGCACTAGGGACATAAAGCTAGAAGGTAGACAAAAGTGCTGGAGAAACTCAATGGGTGAGGCAGCATCTATGGAGCGAAGGAAATAGGCAACATTTTGGGTCGAAACCCTTCTTCAGGCTGATGTGAGGGTGGGGGGGGGGGGGGGGGGGGCGGGAGGAAGCGAGGAAGAGGTGGGGCCAGAGGGCTGAGGGAGAGCTGAGAAGGGGAGGAGAAAGTAAGGACTACCTGAAATTAGAGAAGTCAATGTTCATACCGCTGGGGTGCAAACTGCCCAAGCGAAATATGAGGTGCTGCTCCTCCAATTCTGCTTTTCCTTCTTAAACACTAGATATGGGCATCAGCATTGTTCAGGGACAGTTTCTTCCCAGCTGTTATCAGGCAACTGAACTATCCCATCAACAACTACATAGCGATCCTGAGCTACCATCTACCACATTGGAGACCCTTGGACTATCTTTAATCGGACTTTACTGGACGTTATCTTGCACTAAATGTTATTCCCTTTATCATGTATCTGTACACTGTGGATGGCTCGATTATAATCACGTGTCGTCTTTCCGCTGACTGGTTAGCGCGCAACAAAAGCTTTTCACTGTACCTTGGTACATGTGGCAATCAACTAAACTAAACCACACTAAAGATGAAAGATTATAGACCAGAGCAAGATGCGCCACTCTGCGAAAAAAGCGTAGTATGACATGGGTGATTGTTGACGCCATTTTATTGGGCTGCAATTTACAATAATAATAATAATATTTACAATAATATTAACTAAATATGTGAAGTGATAGATGCTATATACAACACTGTTCCCTACAACACGGATTACACCAAAGATGATAGAGCGGATCAATCTTTGGAACGGATTACGCCAAAGATACGAGAGTAGCAATGCCCGCTGCCTCGGGAGCGCCGACTGCGGGCAGACGCTTGAGGCTCTCCCGCCGGACAGAGAGCCTGGTGCCGGCCGCCTTCATCTGGTATCGGGGGGGACAGAGAATCAGTCCTGGATCAACTCAGGAGTGGAGGAAATGTCCTCTTCCCCCAATGATACTAGAGGAGCCTCTAGTATCTTTGCTCTTCCCTGCGACCTGATGTAAGCGCAGATTGTATAACTGTGGAGTCCGTCCCCGCTACCAAAGATACTAGAGGAGCGCATAAACAAATGGCGGCCGTGATGTTCCGTTACGTACTACACGTCAGTCCATTGGATTTCAGAGGAGTGGTCTATCTTGCTCCTCTAGTATCTTTGCTAAAGATTATTCAAGTGGATGGGAGAGAATGTGTATTCTGGGTCCTTGCATCAATCTGAGAGGAGACCCTAGTTGGAAGTATGGAATATTAACCTCTAGAATCCAAAGCGCACACTCACAGGTCCATGTTTCAGTGCTTACTTGCGAGAGCAAACGATTACGTTAAACCATCACACAGCCAACTGGCAAGGTCAAGATTCTGCACATCCATGATTTGATCAGGAATATAAAGCCAATGAACCTACACTTTTTTTGGAGAGTCACTATGAAACTCAGGTCATAAGTGATAGGAGTAGAATTAGGCCATTCGGCCCATCAAGTCAACCCCGCCATTCAATCATGGCTGATCTATCTCTCCCTCCTAACCCCATTCTCCTGCCTCCTCCCCATAACCTCTGACACCTGTACTACTGTGACACGTGTACTGGGCCGTCACGGTGGCACAGCGGTAGAGTTGCTGCCTTGCAGTGAATGCAGCGCCGGAGACCCGGGTTCGATCCCGACTACGGGTACTGTCTGTACGGTGTTTGTACGTTCTCCCCATGACCTGCGTGGGTTTTCTCTGAGATCTTCGGGATTCCTCCCACACTCCAAAGACGTACAGGTTTGTAGGCTATTGGCTTGGTGTACATGTAAATCTGAAAAAATTGGCCCTAGTGGGTGTAGGATAGTGTTAATGTGCGGGGATCGCTGGTTGGCATGGACCCGGTGGGCCGAAGGGCCTGTTTCCACGCTGTATCCCTCAACTAAACTAAACTAATCAAAAATCTATCTATCTCAGCCTTAAAAATATCCACTGACTTGGCCTCTGCAGCCTACTGTGGCACCCTCTGACTTAAGAAATTGCTCCTCATCTCCTTCCTAACAGAACGTTCTTTAATTCTGAGGCTATGACTTCCCAGGAATAGCTTTGGATCCCAGTTTACTAAATGAAGGGTTGAAACTGCGCTGACCACTTTTCCCCTTCCAGAGGCCGAAAGAAAGGATTGTGGACTGGGTCCGTTTTGACCCCATTTCTTCACAGAAGATCAGTCAGACTGGAGATGTGGCTTTATTTGTAGCCTTTTACAAGGGATCTGTGAACAAAGTCAACCGCCACTCACAAAGTTGAGTCCTGAACTCTTGTTCGTTACAACCTTAATGATTAATGATCCAGAAACTGGGCTATTTTAGATTGGAATTGATATCGGAGGCCATATGAAGGTCAGGTAAGGATTTTACATGAGTGGCAGCAACCTCCCACATAATAAACAGTCTTATGTTGACTTTGTATACTTGCAGGAACGGAAGAAAAATCTGTACTACATCCATTAAATCCAGTCTCCTATTGCCCTTCTTTGGAAGTGCACTTTGATTATCCAGCCTCTAGGGGCAGCACAGTGGCACAGCGGTAGAGTTTCTTCCTGACAGCGCCAGGGACCCAGGTTCGATCCTGTCTATGGGTGCTTGTCTGTACAGAGTTTGTACGTTCTCCCCGTGACCTGTGCGGGGTCTTCCCCGGGATCTCCGGTTTCCTCCCACTCTCCAATGACCTACAGGTTTGTAGGTTAATTGGCAGGGTATAATTGTAAATTATCCCTAGTGTGTGTAGGATAGTGTTAATGTGCGGGGATTGCTGGTCGGTGCGGACCCGGTGGGCCGAAGGGCCTGTTTCCGCGCTGTATCTCTAAACTAAACTAAATAAAATGGCCTGGAAAGAAAAAAAACTGCCAAACAAGGGTAGATCTCTGTAGTCAATACTGCTTGCACTTATTCACTGAGAAGTAGTTGATTTGTGGCCAAATTACTGGCCTCGAGACCAATTCTTTCATTGGTCACATCTGTCGAAGCCGACCGAGTGCCAATAGTAATTGCTGTCTTATCATCAGCCACTGCCAAACCCCATTAACTTAACGTGGTCACTCTGTCCATTGCCAGTGGTGGGGTTAGTCACATTAGGGGGCTCATAATGCCTTACTGTACGGCAATCAAACAGAAAGCTTTGCTGAAGATAGCAGACAGACCCAAAATGCATCTCTGGAGAGAAGGAATAGGCGACGTTTCGGGTCGAGACCAATCTTCAGACTGAGAGTCAGGGAAGTCTAATGGGCGACTAGAAGTATGCAAAGGTATATAGAACAAACCAATGAAAGGCATGGAAAGAACAAATCAAAGCCAGCACCGGTGATCAGGTGAAGGTGGAGCCCACAATGGTCCATTGTTGGCTGTGGATAAGGTGAGAACGATGGGATACGAACAGTGAACTAGTAGGATGGCTAGGGTGGGGGAGGGAATGTAAGGGTTACTTGACATCAGAGAAATCAATATTTACACCACTTGGTTGGCATTAGATGATGAATGGCAGTGTTAGTGCTTTCAGTAAGGTTCCCCATTAGGAATATTCCTGGCCGAGCAGAATAATTCGTACAGAAAAGGAAGAGCTCATATGATCAATCTTTAAAAGGATAATTTGATTAGTTGCATGTCTTCTGCAGCCCCGTAAATATTTAACGTGGGCATTTAATTTTGCTTTGAAAGTCACTCTTGAATCTGCCCACAGCAGAACTGCAGAAATCTGTACAATTTTACAGTTCAATTTGGCAGCTATCTCCAAATCTGTCACCTGCAGAAATTTTAGTTTGTTAAAATATTAACAACACCGGCCTAGTACCTGTGTTGCAGAGTTAGAGTCATACAGCGTGGAAACAGGCCCAACTTGCCCACACCGACCAACAGGCCCCATCTACACTAGTCCCAACCAGCCTGCATTTGGCCCAAATCCCTCTAAACCTCTCCTATTCATGTACCTGTCTAAATGTTTCATAAACGCTGCGATACTACCTGCCTCAACTACCTCCTCCGGCAGCACGTTCCATACTCCCACCACCCTTTGTGTAAAAAAATGTCACCCCCCAGGTTCCTATTAAATCTTTCCACCCCCCCCTCACCTTAAACTTGATTAGTACATGTGTCAGGGGTTTGTGGGGCGAAGGCAGGAGAATGGGGTTGAGAGGGAAAGTTGGATCAGCCAAGATTGAATGGCAAGAGTAGACTTGATGGGCCAAATGGCCTAATTCTGCTCCTGGAACTTATGACCAAGCCTACATCCTCTAGTCCTCGATGTCCTTACTCCGGGCAAGATACTCTGTGCCTTTACCCGCTCCTGATTTTGTACAAGGATTAGAAGGCCACTCATCAGCCTCTGTCATGCATAGGATTGTGAAGGCAACTGGCGAGCTGCCCATCAGTACAGACACTGCATAGCAACGCTTCATTCCTGGAGTCATTTAAGATTTCTGAGTAGTTTTAGCTCTGCTCTCTGTGGGGATTACACTGACGTCTGTGTTCATTCAGCTCGACATTTTGCAAGCACAAGGCAGAGAGCTAGCTTCACGAGAGACCCGCGAGCCAGCATCTGTTATTTTTCTTGGGTTGTTTCTTTGGCACCCTGGTGTGTCAGCTTCAAAGGAATAATTTGCCTTGCATCTGAGACCCCAGTTGAAGTTCATGACACTGCGAAAGAAAACATCAGTGAAAGCTTTCCTCCGGTGATCCCCTTACTCCCCGTGGAAGAGGGAAATGTCTGCTTTCAAAACTCACCAGTTATTTTTAAAAAAGGACAGATCACTTTTCAACGTGAATGTCAGGTAACTCAGGGAGACCAGAGTAACTGGAGTTGTTCTTGTAGCGGAGGAGGTTTGATCCATGAAGAGTTTTGCAGAGTCAAGACTGTTTTATCGTCATATGTCCCAGACAGAACAATGACATTCTTACTTGTGGCAGCAGAACAGAATATGTAAACAATATAATGAACGAGACCAGTGGATATATATATATCTCTGTGTGTGTGTGTGTGTGTGTGTGTGTGTGTGTGTGTGTGTGTGTGTGTGTGTGTGTGTGTGTGTGTGTGTGTGTGTGTGTGTGTGTGCGTGTGTATGTGTATGTGTGTGTGTGTGTGTGTGTGTGTGTGTGTGTGTGTGTGTGTGTGTGTGTGTGTGTGTGTGTGTGTGTGCGTGTGTGTGTGCGTGTGTATGTGTATGTGTGTGTGTGTGTGTGTGTGTGTGTGTGTGTGTGTGTGTGTGTGTGTGTGTGTGTGTGTGTATAACCACTGAACTTTTTTTTCTCGTTCATTATATTGAACGATATATATATATATATGCACACAAACGTACACATAAAAACAAACAAACAATAATAGTGCAAAAATACAAAACCAATGCCCCCAAGCCTGTGTAGTTCAGAGCTTATTTAGAGGTTGTAGTGTTTAACAGCCTGATGGCTGTGGGGAAGAAGCTGTTCCTAAACCTGGACGTTACAGTTTTCAGGCTCCTGTACCTTCTTCCCGATGGCAGGAATGAAATGAGAGCATGGCCAGGATGGTGTGGGTCTGTGATGATGATGGCTGCCTTTTTGAGGCAGTGACTCCTGTAAATCCCTTCGACGGTGGGGAGGTCAGTACCTATTGGTGGACTCCATGAAGAGTTTTGTTTGAAACGGCGAGAACTTTTTTAAAAATGGAAGAGCAGTTAAACAATAAGAAAATAAAGACAGACACAAAGTGCTGGAGTAACTCAGCAGGTCAGGGGTCAAGGGTCAGGCAGCATCTCTGGAGAAAACGGATAAGTGATGTTTCAGATCTGGACCTTTCATCAGACCTTAAGCTTATGTCCCAACCCGAAAATGTCACCTAAACCAGCATGATTGTAATAAGGTCAAAAGGTCATGTGATAGGAACAGAATTAGGCCACTCGGCCCATCAAGTCTACTCTGCCATTCAATCATGGCTGATCTATCTCTCCCTCCAAACCCCATTCTTCTGCCTTCTCCCCATAACCTCTGACATTATAGAAACATAGAAACATAGAAAATAGGTGCAGGAGTAGGCCATTCGGCCCTTCGAGACTGCACTGCAATTCAATATGATCATGGCTGATCATCCAACTCAGTATCCTGTACCTGCCTTCTCTCCATACCCCCTGATCCCTTTAGCCACAAGGGCCACATCTAACTCCCTCTTAAATATAGCCAATGAACTGGCCTCAACTACCTTCTGTGGCAGAGAGTTCCAGAGATTCACCACTCTCTGTGTGAAAAATGTTTTTCTCATCTCGGTCCTAAAGGATTTCCCCTTAATCCTTAAACTGTGCCCCCTTGTCCTGGACTTCCCCAACATCGGGAACAATCTTCCTGCATCTAGCCTGTCCAACCTCTTAAGAATTTTGTAAGTTTCTATAAGATCCCCCCTCAATCTTCTAAATTCTAGCGAGTACAAGCCGAGTCTATCCAGTCTTTCTTCATATGAAAGTCCTGCCATCCCAGGAATCAGTCTGGTGAACCTTCTCTGTACTCCCTCTATGGCAAGAATGTCTTTCCTCAGATTTGGAGACCAAAACTGTACGCAATACTCCAGGCGTGGTCTCACCAAGACCCTGTACAACTGCAGTAGAACCTCCCTGCTCCTATACTCAAATTATGTGTCATCCTTTCGCTGACTTGATAGCATGCAACAAAAAAGCTTTACGCTGTACCTCGGCACAGTGACAATAATAAACTAAACTAAACTAAAAGAAAATCTGAATTGTCAGTAAGTTGAGTTAAGTAGTGTGGAAATTAACAAATAACAGACGCACATGAAATGCCTATTTATCCTGTTATGCTGATACAGGCCTTTTAAAGATGCTCTCTGTTTAGGCACCATTCTCTGTTCTGTTTATATAGTATTGCGACACTCATTTTTTCTAATTCTCTATCCAGTTCCTTTTGCATGGTTACAAAACAATCTGCTTCGATATGCTTTCTGCTCCTATCTGATTCATTTTGCAGCTGGATTGATGTAACACAGTGGCACAGTTCGGCGTGCCGAATCCTCCCAGCTCCAGCCACCCAGCTTAGAGATGCAGCTTGCAAACAGCTTGGCCCACTGTGTCCACGCCGACCATGGATCACCCGTTCACAGTCATACCACTCCAGGCGCTCAGCAGGGGGTAATTTTACAAGAGGGCAATTAACTCACATGCTCAATCCCGAGCACACGGAGGAAACTCACACAGTCACAGGGAGAACGTGCAAACTCCACACAGACAGCATCTGAGGCCAGGATCGAACCTCTGTGAGGCAGCAGCTCCACCCGCTGCGCCACCGCGCCGACCAGTTCAGTCTTTATTTCTGGTGCTGGTTTGTACTTTATCCCCAAACCTGAAGAAGGCTCCTGGCCCAAAACCTCATCAATCCATTGCCTCCGTGGATGCTGCCTGACCCGCTGAGTTCCTCCAGCACTTTGTATTTTTGTCCACATACCGACATAGTTTCCTCCAGGAGCCATTTGTTTTCTCCACTGAACAGTTTAGTTTAGTTTAGTTTGTTATCAAGTGTACCGAGTGTAACGCTTTTGTTGCGTGCTATATGGTCAGTGCAAAGACAGTACATGCTTACAATTGAGCCGTCCACAATGTCCATAGTCCATAGTCTGATGGGAGGGGGGAAGAAGAGAGAGTGACAGGGGTGAGACTGGTCCTTAATAAAGCTGGTGGACTTGCCGAGGCAGTGTGGTGTAGATGGAGTCTGTGGAAGGGAGAATGGTCTGGGCTACGTCCACAATTCTCTGCAATTTCGTGGTCTTGGATGGAGCTGTTCCCAAACCATGCTTTTAGCCAAGACCATGAGTTTTAGCAAACCATGATCTTTATTGGAAAATTGGATTAGTAAGTATGCAGATGATACTAAGATAGGTGATGTTGTGGATAATGAAGTAGATTTTCAAAGTCTACAGAGAGATTTAGGCCATTTGGAAGAGTGGGCTGAAAGATGGCAGATGGAGTTTAATGCTGACAAATGTGAGGTGCTACATCTCAGCAGGACAAATCAAAATAGGACGTACATGGTAAATGGTAGCGAATTGAGGAACGCAGTTGAACAGAGGGATCTTGGAATAACTGTGCATAGTTCCCTGAAGGTGGAATCTCATGTAGATAGGGTGGTAAAGAAAGCTTTTGGTGTGCTGGCCTTTATAAATCAGAGCATTGAATATAGAAGTTGGGATGTAATGTTAAAATTGTACAAGGCATTGGTGAGGCCAATTCTGGAGTATGGTGTACAATTTTGGTCTCCTAATTATAGGAAGGATGTCAACAAAATAGAGAGAGTACAGAGGACATTTACTAGAATGTTGCCTGGGTTTCAGCAATTAAGTTACAGAGAAAGGTTGAACAAGTTAGGTCTTTATTCTTTGGAGCGCAGAAGGTTAAGAGGGGACTTGATAGAGGTCTTTAAAATTATGAGCGGGTTAGACAGAGTGGACGTGGATAAGCTTTTCCCATTGAGAGTAGGGAAGGTTCAAACAAGGGGACATGACTTGAGAATTAAGGGACAGAAGTTTAGGGGGAACATTAGGGGGAACTTCTTTACTCAGAGAGTGGTAGCTGTGTGGAATGAGCTTCCAGTGGAAGTGGTGGAGGCAGGTTCGATGTTATCCTTTAAAAATAGATTGGATGGGTATATGGACGGGAAAGGAATGGAGGGTTATGTTCTGAGTGCAGGTAGATGGGACTAGGGGGAAGTATTTATTTTTAATTTTTAAAAAAATGTTAAAAAAATGTTCGGCACGGACTTGAAGGGCCGAGATGGCCTGTTTCCATGCTGTTATGGTTATATGGTTATATGGTTATATGGTTATTCACCTTTCATAAGTGAAGTAGTAAAACAGCTAAGAAGGAACATTCCTGGCATTGAAGCTTACTTGCCGATCATTCCGAGCCTCAGTGAACTCGGCTTCTTAATCAATAGAATACGCCAGTTACCCAGACAACACTTTTCTTTATCATTTAGGGAACTGCACAAGCTTTGGGCTAGCACAATGATCACGACCGTAAATAAGACTCTGCCATCTTACATTGACCAAGTGGCACAGTGGCAGACAGCTCACCGATCACCCAAGGTTTTGGTGCCTTTGAAACACTCAAGATGCAAAAAGTCTGGTTGCCTGACCAGGGGCGGCCCGGTGGCGCTGCGGTAGAGTTGCTGCCTTACAGCACTTGCAGCGCTGGAGACCCGGGTTCGATCCCGACTACGGGTGCTCTCTGCACGGAGTTTGTACGTTCTCCCCGTGACTTGCGTGCGTTTTGTCCGAGATCTTCGGTTTCCTCCCACACTCCAACGATGTACAGGGTTATAGGTTAATTGTGCAAGTGGAAATTGTCCTCAGTGTGTGTAGGATAGTGTTAATGTGCGGAGATCGCTAGTCGGCGCGGACTGAGTCGAAGGGCCTGTTTCCGCACTGTATCTCTAAAACAAACTAAAACTAAAGCTTGCATATTCTGCAGCAACGATTCCAAGCCAAAAAGTCCACGAGTTCAAGCCCCAAACCAATTGTGGTTTAAGTGGAGTTTACACAACTGTGCTCCATTACAATTATATTAATTTGGAAATTAAACCCAGTACGCTGCAATTTTTCTTCATTTTGTTCATCCAGATTGTAACTTACGATGATTTGTGACTCTGTCCCTTGGACTTCACTCTCTCTCTCTCTCTACTCTATCTACTCTCTCATTTAAAGACAATTAGAGTGATGCAAAGTCTGCAACATGAAATGAATTTACAAATGACTACCGTTTGTTACATTTACATGCCTTCTTCTTCCTGGTCTTGTCCAACAGAAGATACAGACACCACTAGACTCAGGAACAGCTTCTTCCCCTCAAGCTTCTGAATGGTCCCGCCATAAGCTAGGGTACTGTCCGATTCGCCTCTACCCCATTGCGGACATTGGACTTTGTCTATGCAACTACGCTACAATGCAGAGAACTATATTCTGCACTCTGTATCTTCCCCTTTACTCTACCTACTGTACTGGAGTTTGACTTGAGTGAATTTACTGTAGTGTTCTCTGACCTGAATGGATAGCATGCACATCTAATGGGAAAGCTTTTCACTGTACAGGCATTTCCCCAACTTTTGTAATGGCCGACGTATGTAAACTCACGCCAACGTAAGGTAATTCTTTAAGCCCGGTGCTTTATTTCCGAGTTGCACGACTCGGTAGTTTTGAGGGTAGTGCGTTACTGCCGTCGTGTGCGGAGGTTTCAGCAAGGCAGTCTGCTGTTCTCGTGGATGCACCCCTCATAGTCTCCACGCCGGAGCTCCCTCCGTGGTCTCCACCCCGGAGCTCACCCCGTGGTTCCCCGTCAATGCTCCCACATGGTCTCTGGCATTGGAGTTTCCCCATGGTCCCCACGTCGGAGCTCCCCCCGTGGTCTCCATGCCGGAGCTCCCTCATGGTCCCCACGTTGAATAGTAAATTCACGTGGTACTTCGGTTTCCGACTTACGTGCGGAATGTAACCTTTACGTAAGTCGGAGAACGTATGTACCTCGGTAGCCGAAACCAAAATCGGTGATGGGATGAGAGGGAACACCTTGGACTTGAGCGCAGTTGGACTTTGTCACAGGGCTCGGATGTAGAGGAATGTTGAATGGTGTGTTAATATATCAGTATTAATAGGCGGCAGAGGGGCATAGCAGTTGAGTTGCTGCATTACAGCATCGGAGATCCAGGTTCGATCCTGACTACAGGTGTTGTCTGTATGGAGTTTGTACGTTCTCCCTGTGACCGCGTGGGTTTTCTCCGGGTGCTCCGGTTTCCTCCCACACTCCAAAGATGTGCAGGTTTGTGGGTTAATTGGCTTTTGTAAATTGTAAATTGTTCGTAGTGTGTGGGATAGTGCTAGTGTACGGGGTGATCGCTGACTGGCGAGGACTCGGTGGACCAAAGTGCCTGTTTCTGCGCTGTATCTCTAAAGTCTAAAGTCTAATAATGTCTAATAAATTCCAACGATGTTGTGTGTTTCAGAGATTCACAAACTTGGCAGCTGTATGCATGATAACCCCAAAACGATCCAATATGGTTATCTGCGTCTAAAATGAGCAACTCTTACATCAATTGACGAGTCTTTTCTTGACTGGAAATGTACTTCTGTTTTTAAATCGCACATAGCCACGCACTTTGTCAATGAAGTCAGTCTGGGCGACAAATCAGGCAGCTATTTGGCATTTTAATACACAATTTTAGCACTTGACATATCAGCAGTTGTTCACAAGTTAACACTATTGCATCTGAGTCAGAAAGTTGGAGGTTCAAGTCCAACACTTAGATTTAGGCAAAGATTTATTATTGTCACGTGTAATGAGGTACAGTGAAAAGCTTTGTTTTGCATGCCATTCAAGCAAATGAAATGTACCACACATAAATACAAATACATAAATACACGTCAAACTCAGGTACAAAGGACAGAGCAAATAGAACGATTCAGAGTGCAGCAAAGTCGTGCATCAGTTCAATAGACAAAGTCCAATGTCCACAATTTTAGTTTAGAGATACAGCATGGAAGTAGGTCCTTCGGCCCACCGAGTCCATGCTGACCATCGATCACCCATTCACACTAGTTCTATGTTATCCCACTTTCTCATCCACTCCAACATGCTTGGGGAAATTCACAGAGGCTATTTAACCTGCAAACCTGCACGTCTTTGCAATATGGGAGAAAACCCACATGGTTACAGTAGAGAACGTGTAAACTCCACACAGACAGCACCTGAGGCAGCGGCTCAACCAGCTGCGGCACTGTGCCGCCCAATCTGGGAGAGGTGAATATGTCAGTACCCTAGCTTATGGAGAGACTCTTTCGAAGCCTGATAACAGAGGGGAAGAAACTGGTCCTGACTCTGGTGATGCGTGCGTTCAAGCTTCTGTATCTTCTGCCAGACAGGAGCTAGGAGAAGAAGGAAAGACTGAGGTGGAATAAGTATAGGAGGGAACTGCAGATGCTGGTTTACACCGAAGATAGACTCAAAATGCTGGAGTGACTCAGCGGGTCAGGCTGGGTTGTAAGTTGCCCAAGCAAAATATGAGGTGCTGTTCCTCCAATCTGCGTTTGGCTTCACTCTGACAGTGGAGGAGGCCCAGGACAGAAAGGTCAGTGTGGAAAGGGGAGTTGAAGTGTTTCGCAACCGGAAGATCAGGTTAGACTTAGGCAGACGAGCCCGTTTTTGATGGAGTCAATGGTGGGAAGTCTTGTCTGTGTTATGGGCAGCATGGATCATCTTGAGGATAGACTTAAAAATTAAGGCTAATTTTGGAGTATGACATCCCAGGTGAATTGGGATGTCGAAGGTGTTTTCTCAGCAGAAGTAAAAAATACCAGAATTTGAATAGTTGTCTAAAGAATTCAGCTTGGCATTAATCCATTGACCAATTTCACTTAAATTGACTATTTTGGCTTTTTTTGTTGCATTACAAATGTAATGTTTAAAGAAACCTGCTGGATTATAAATGAGAACCTTATGAACATTCTATTACGTTTAGTTTAGTTTCGAGATACAGCATAGAAACAGGCCCTTTGGCCCATCGAGTCTGTGCCGACCAGCGATTGCCGCACACTAACGCTATGCTACACACACTAGTGACAATTTAACTTTATACCAAGCCAATTAACCTACAAGCCTGTAGGTCTTTGGAGTGTGGGGGAAAACAGGCGATCCCGGAGAAAACCCACGCAGGTCACGGGGAGAAGGTACAAACTCCGTACAGACAAGCACTCGATCAAACTCGTGTCTATGGTGCTGTAAGGCAGTAGCTCTATCGCTGCACCACCATGCTGCCTTTATTTCGCTACCGCTGTGTCACCGTGCTACCCGCACGTGCAGCAGACGTTTCGCAAATCCAGTCGACTATCAGCACGTGACCAATATAAGTGCAAAGTTTCAATAGAACCATTGAAAGTAAAGCTGTTTACCACGAAACATAGTACCCTCCTTGTGGTCTCGCTTTGTCTCATATCAGTCAGTGACTTTATCCACTGAGTCATTGGAAAAGCTTAATATTTAATTTTAAACCTGTTCCACTTTCGGTTAAACATGAATTATAGTTTGGAGACTTTATTTAATGTACATCTGCACTTTAAGGAAATGCTGAGTACATAAAAACGTCAGCAGAATTCTCATTTATCAGCCAGCAGGTTTCTTTAAACATTATATTTGTTAAAGATAGCAGAGTCACGGGATATGGGGTGAAGGCAGGAACGGGGTACTGATTGGGGATGATCAGCCATGATCACATTGAATGGAGGTGCTGGCTCGAAGGGCCAAATGGCCTACTCCTGCACCTATTGTCTATAGTAATGCAACAAAAAAAAAAACTGCCCTTGATATTGTTGCACCAACTTGGTTTTGTGGGAGTCATGGTCATAGAGTTATAGAGCTGTAGCGTGCAAAAACAGGCCCTTCGGCCCAACTCGTTCATGCCGACGATGTTACCTAACTGAGCTAATCCAACTGAGCTAGTATTGTGAGCAATTTTGGGCCTCGCATCTGAGGAAGGATGTGCTGGCTCTGGAAAGGGTCCAGAGGAGGTTTACTGGAGTTTAGAAGGATGAAACTTACTAGTAAAAGGCTTGGAGAGAGTGGATGTGGAGAGGATGTTTCCACTAGTGGGAAAGTCTAGGACCAGATGTCATAGCCTCAGAATTAAAGGGCATACCTTTAGGAAGGAGATGAGGAGGAATATCTTTAGTCAGAGGGTGGTGAATCGGTGGAATTCTTTGCCACAGAAGGCTGTGGAGGCCAAGTCAATGGATATTTTTAAGGAAGAGATAGATAGATTGTTGATTAGTATGGGTGTCAGGGGTTATGGGGAGAAGGCAGGAGAATGGGAGTTAGGAGGGAGAGATGGATCAGCAGTAGATCAGCCATCCTCTCCACATTCACTCGATCCAGGCCTTTAACTATTCGGTACGTTGCAATGAGGTTCCCCCTCATCCTTCTGAACTCGAACCATTTCAAGCCTCTTCCTGGTAGTAAATGTTGCAGATTTGAACGTTTCTGCCAAAATACCCAATGACACAAAATGCACCAGAGTGTGGGTGGTGCCGCTGTGCATGCTGGTCCCAGTAGATCGACTTACATCCCTCACAATAGTTCTATCCGTTGAAATTTCAATTCTAAGCTGTAGCTGTAACACTATATGCTGCACTTTTACACCACCTGATGTCCACATGTATGGAATCATTTGCCTGGCTGAGATGCAAAACAAAGTTTATCGCTGTATCTCGGTACAGGTGACAATAATAAACTAATACCAGACCTGGTTTCTGAGAAAGGTGATGCACCAGTGCCTCTGAGATACTTCTAGCCCTCGCGGTGCTGGCTCGAAGGGCCAAATGGCCTCCTCCTGCACCTATTGTCTATTGTCTATTGGCCAGCTTGGTTTCGGAAGTACCTCCCTCCCAATTTCTTCAACATTGGTCCTAACTCGTCAAGCCATGAACAAAACCAAAAGGGGGGGCACGGAGGCACAGCGGTAGAGTCACTGCCTTATTGTCCCACAGACCCGGGTTCGATCTCGACTACGGGTGCTGTCTGTACATCGGGAAATCATCGGGACTTCTCTTCCATCAATCCGGGACTTTGCGTGCAAACGTTGCTTGTCCAAGGCCAACAGCATTATAAAGGACCCTACACATCTCCATCATGGGCTGTTCACTCTGCTGCCCTCGGGCAAAAGGTATCGCAGTATAAGGAGCAGAACGGCCAGGTTTTGCAACGGCTTCTTCCCCCGAGCCATCAGACTCTTGAATTCCATATAACGTGCTGCCTCTATTATCTCTTTTATCTTTATATCTATTTTATCCTTTTGTTATTTTATGTTGCACGGTGAGCCAGATGCAACGAAATTTCGTTCAGATTTGCATTTGTTGGTATATTTTTGAATGACAATAAAGTCTTTGATTGAATGATTGATTGATTGATTACAGGGTCCGTACGTTCTCCCTGTGACCGCGTGGGTTTTCTCCAGGTGCTCCGGTTTCCTCCCACACTCCAAAGACATATTGGTTTGTAGGTTAATTGGCTGCTGTAAATTTGTAAGTTGTCCCCAGTGTGTAGGATAGTGCTGGTGTACGGAGTGATCACTGGTCAACGCTGACTCGGTGGCCCGAAGGGCCTCTTTCCGTGCTGTATCTCTAAAGTAAACTAAAGCAACATTTTCTCTGATAATTCTGAACGTCTAGTGGTACACCCTTCACTATCCAAGAGTCAAGAGACAAAAGAGTATTTAATTGTCATATGTACCAGAACAGAATGATGAAATTGTTGCTTGCAGCAGAACAACAGCTTTGTAAACACGGACTTCATCCCATTCAGAAGAATGGAGGCGGCACAGTAGCGCAGTGGGTGGAACTGCTGCCTCACAGCGCCATTGACCCGGGTTCAATCCTGACCTCGGCTGCTGTCTGTGTGGAGTCTGCATGACCTCCCCGTGACAGCACGGGTTTCCTCCGCATGCTCTGGCTTTCCTCCCACGTCCCAAAGACGTGCGGGCTTGTCGGTTAATTGGCCTCTGCAAATTGGCCCTGGTGTGTAGAGGATTGATGCAAAAGTGGGATAACATAGAACTAGTGTGGACGGGATGATCGATGGCCAGCATGGACCCGGTGGGCCGAAGGGCCTGTTTCCGTGTTGTATCTCTAAACTATAATAATAATAATAATAATAGATTTTATTAGAGATCGAATGGTTTTAAGCAGAGTTTTGCAGGTGGATGGATGACATCAACGACGGAAAGGTACACTGAAAAAGGTCAAAGATGTCTCCTACCATTGAAGGTGGGACTAAGCGGTGGACAGGGTGGATTGAATTTGAATGCTGAGTATTTCATTCACACTCTGGAGACTGGAGCACAGAGTTACATTCAACACCCTCAGCCCTGCACTGAGGGAACACTGCATTGATATAGCAACTGCCTCTCAGGTAAAACAATCTGACCTCACCACTGGATATGAACGAACCCAAGATGTTATTCAAGGCCCAGGCGAGTTGCCTTCGCTCGGCAGTGCCAACATTTGATGCTCAACCAGTGTCTCTTTACTTTACTCATTACTTCAGAGATACAGTGTGAAAATGGACCTTTCGGCCCACCGAGTCCACGCCGAACACTAGCACTATCCGAGGGACAATTTACAATTTACAGAAGCCAATTAACCTACAAACCTTGTACGTCTTTGGAGTGTGGGACGAAACCGGAGTAACCGGAGAAAACCCCACGCGGTCGTAGGGAGAATGTATAAGCACCGTACAGACAATACCCGTAGTCAGGATCGTACCCGGGTCTCTGGTGCTGTCAGGCAGTATAGGGCCCGTCGCACTTTTCCGAGTTACTCACGAATTCTCCCCTTGATTCAAACTCGGGGAATGTCCGTAGGAGCCCGTAGGAGTCCGTAGATATATCGTAGCGGCTCGTAATGCCAGCCGTAGGAACTCGGGGCATCAGGTAAGTCGGGACGTTTTTTCAACATGATGAAAAATGTCCACGAGTTAAAAAAATAGCCCCGAGTACCTACGGCTGGCATCTCCGAGTTTAAATCAAGCGGAAAACTCGGGAGAATTCGTGAGTAACTCGGGAAAGTGGGACAGATCCTTAACTCTACCGCTGCGCCACCTTGCCGCCCCAGTCTCTACAACGTATTACACGGTCACTCTCATGCAGCTGGCTTTGGGGACGCCGTGAACATTAGTGAAGTACTTTGGGATGTTCTGAGAGAGAAATGTAATGAATAAATCCATGTCCTTCTTTATTACTTCAAGATTCTGATGCTGGGGAATTCAGCTATTCTTACCAACACATAATTACATCTCTCTCTCTCCTCCTCCTCAGTTCTTCATTTATGAGCCCTTGTATTTTTAGCAGCCTCGTGTTCTCGTCATCAGGCGGGGGAGCTATTAATGTGACAAAGGAACAGGAGGCAAATTGCAATTAAACCAAATAAATTCAAGGCTGACTTCAGTGTGTGTGAGAGGAATGGATCTGGTGGGATGCACAGTCTCTTGCCCAGTGTAGGTTAATCGAGGGATTTAAGGGATTGGACACGCTGGACGCAGGAAACATGTTCCCGATGTTGAGGAAGTCCGGAACCAGGGGCAACAGTTTAAGAATAAGGGGTAGGCCATTTAGAACAGAGATGAGGAAAAACTTTTTCACCCAGAGAGTTGTGAATCTGTGGAATTCTCTGCCTCAGAAGGCAGTGGAGGCCAATTGTCTGGATGCTTTCAAGAGAGAGTAAAGGGCCTGTCCCACTTTCACGAGGTAATTCACAAATTCTCCCGAGTTTTCCCCTTGAATCAAACTCACAGAATGTTCGTAAAGAGTCCGTAGGAGTCCGTAGATATATCGTAGCGGCTCGTTATCCTAGCCGTAGGTACTCATGGCATCAGGTAAGTCAGGACGTTTTTTCCAGCCCGATAAAATATGTCCACGAGTAAAAAAATGGTCGGGATGAAAGAAATTGCAACTTTTTACTCGTAAGGAGGGCATCAAAATAGACGTGGAAATTCGTAGACATACTCGTAGGAGTTCGTAGGAGTTCGTGAGCATAGTCGTGGAAGGTCGTAGGAGTCCGTAGATTAACACCATCTTGATTTTTTTCTTTATGTCCTTTAAACTCGGCAGAGGTTTTGAATTAAGTCGTGAAAGTGGGACAGGCCGTTTAGATAGAGCTCTTAAAGATAGCGGAATCATGGGGTATGGGGAGAAGGCAGGAACGGGGTACTGATTGGGGATGATCACAGTGAATGGCAGTGCTGGCTCGAAGGGCCGTGTGGCCGACTCCTGCACCTATTGTCCATTGTCTATGTCTATTGTCGAGCACCAGAGGATATAGGTTTAAGGTGAAGGAGGAAAGATTTAATAGGAATCTGAGGGGCAAACTTTCCACGTAAAGGGTGGTGGGTGCATGGAACAAGCTGCCAGAGGAGGTGGTTGACTATCCCAATCTTTAAGAAACAGTTAGACAGGTACATGGATGGAACAGGGTTGGAGGGATATGATCTGAAGAAGGGTTTCGGCCCGCAAAGTTGCCTATTTCCTTCGCTCCATAGATGCTGCTGCACCTGCTGAGTTTCTCCAGCACTTTTGTCTACCTTGGAGGGATATGAACTGGATTGGGGCAGTTGGGACTAGTGTAGCTGGGACATGTTGGCCGGTGTGGGCAAGTTGGGCCGAAGGGCCTGTTTCCACACTGTATCACTATCTATGAGATGAGGAAATCTGTGTGTGAGTGAGAGACAGACACGTGACACGTAACATCAAAGCCACGTTGAATTTGCTGAAGATGAGGAGTTGGCCAAACATGTCTACGAGTGTTTATCTTTGGTAGTTTCTCTGGCATTTTGAACATAATTTTTTTTAGTTTAGTTTAGAGATACAGCGCGGAAACAGGCCATTCGGCCCACCGTGTCCGCACCGACCAGCGATCCCCGCACATCAACACTATCCTGCACACACTGGGGACAATTTCACTTTCATACAAACCTGTACGTCTCTGGAGTGTGGGAGGAAACCGAAGATCTCGAAGCAAACCCACGCGGTCATGGGGAGAACGAACAAACCCCGTACAGACAGCGCCCATAGTCAGGATTGAACCCGGGACTCTGGCGCTGTAAGGCAGTACCATCGTGCCGCTCAACCTTCTCTAATTTCAAGTAACTCCTCGTCCTACCCGTTCCATTGTTTGCATTCTTGTATCCCCCTTGTTATTACATCGTTCCCCTCCCCCCCCCCCTCCCTGAGCTTATCTGTTACCAGGCCCTGGTTTGCTCTGGACTTTTCTCGCCTCCAGGTGATTTCCCCTCCCACCACCTCTACTTTCAGTCTACGAAGGGATCCGACCCAAAACATCCCGTATTATTTTTCTCCAGCGATGCTGCTGGACCCGTTGAGTTACACCAGCATTTTTGTGCGTAAGACGGTACAGTGTCTAACTCAATCCCATTCGTAAGACCAGGGGTGGCACACTGGTGCAGCTGGTAGAGCAGCTGCCTCACAGCAGCAGAGGCCCAGGTTCGATCCTGAGCTCGTTTTTTTTTTTAATGCAACTCTTGTACAGCTAGCGGATGGAGGAACTGCATTTAGCAGCAGTGTTACAGTAGAAACACAGCACTAATCCCACGGTAACTGGATTAGTTTACTAAATGCCGTGGAGAAAATCTCTTGTGTCAGGTCTTGAAAATCCTTAGCAGCATCACCTGTGGGGCTAGAATGGAGGATGGATATTCACCCAAACACGAGCAAAGGATCGGCACTGTGACGCAGCGGTAGAATTACTGTCTTACTGCGCCAGGGACCCGGGTTCGATCCCGACTGCGGGTGCTGCCTGTAGATAGTTTGCACATTCTCTCAGTGAACGTGTGGGTTTTCTCCAGGTGCTCCAGCTTCCTCCCACACTCTAACGGCGTGCAGGTTTGTAAGTTAATTGGCATTTGTAAATTGTAAATCGACCCTAGTGTGTGTAGCATCGTGTTGTTGTAGAGTGTGACCTTTGGTTGGCGCGGGCTCGATGGGCCAAAGGGCCTGTTTCCGTGCTGTACCACGAAAGTCTAAAGTGCCACAAGCTTCTGACCAAATATGTTCCCGATCATAATTAAAATAAAATACATTGTTAACATCTGTCGATACCACAAATAAAATCAAACCACACTTAAATTCAACAGGTAAGCTACTTCCATGCATCTAGGTTCGCAATTAGCTAATTTCTAAGGGCTGAATCGGCCCGTTCGCGGGTCCTTTCAGCGCCGGCTTGGCTTAAAAACAAACTGCTGCATTGAGGCGATCGAGGCTCCCGATGTTGAAGCCCCCGCCGGGCGATGAAAGACCCCGTGAACGGGCCGATTCAAGCCCCACGATTCGGGGCGGACGAAGCTGCTTTTGCTGGAGTTTGGAGTCGGTCACCAACCAGGTCAGCTCCCGATGTTACCCTCCACGGGGCCCACGGCCAAAGCCTCGGGTGTGTGCGCAGGCGCGCTCGCGGCCGCCAAGAAATTGTGTCCCCCGCATGTTTTGATAGCGATTTCCGTGCCTGCTATCAACCCCCTTCCCCTCACCTGCATCCACCTATTACCTGCCACACCTTGTCGTGCCTCTCCTCTCTTCAGTCCTCGACTATAATCCAGCACATTGGTGACCCTTGGACTATCTTTGATCGGATTTTGCTGGCTTTACCTTGCACTAAACGTTATTCCCTTATCATTTATCGGTACACTGTAAACGGCTCGATTGTAATCATGCATTGTCTTACCATTGACTGGATAGCACGCAACAAAAGTTTGTCACTGTACCTCGGTACAGGAGACAATAAACAAAACTGTAATTGTGACTTCGAGCTTTCTTCTCTGCACTACAAACAGTCTTTAGTAGAAGAACAGTTTCGACCCAAAACTTCAACTATCCTTGTTCTCTGGAGATGTGGCATGACCCGCTGAGTTACTCCAGCACGGTGTCCTTTTGTGTATTAACCAGCATCTGCAGTTCCTTGTTTCGCCATTCAAGGGCAACCTCTTCATCTCGTGTGCGGCAAGATCGTGGAACCTTCAACCACAGGGAGTTAAATTAGTGGACTTACATCCAGAAACCTCGACCACTGATTAGGAGATAGGGGCTCAAATCCCTCCCCAGCAGCTGATGAATTTAAATTAATATAATTAAGCCTGAAATTTGCCTGAAATTTGAAAAGGTGTTAACCATGAAACTATTGTCATAACAACCCAGCATTCCCTGACTTGGCCGATAAATACTCGTGATTTCTGACATTCACTGTGAAATTCATTGCCACAGCCGGCTTTGGAAGACAAATCATTGGGTATTTTTAAGGTGGAGATTGGCGGGTTCTTGATTAGTAAGGGTGCCGGGAGCATTGATAAAGGTACATGATGAAGGGAGCGATGTTTGGTGCAAGATAAAATCCAGCAAAGTCCGATTAAAGATAGGTTATGGGGAGAAGGCAGGAGAACGGGGTTGAGAGGGAAAGATAGATCAGCCATGATAGAATGGCGGAGTACACTTGATGGGCCGAATGGCCTAATTCTACTCCTATGACTTAGTCATAGCCTCATGCAGCATGGCAAGGGGCCTTTGGCTGTAGCGCCCAGGTCGCCTGCGTGCCCCGGGATTGGCTACAGTTCCCAGGTCGCGAAAACTAATTGGAAGAAAAACGCCTGCGGGCCGGATGATTTCGGGTTATGGGCCGGATTCGGCCCGTGGGCCGTAGGTTGCCGACCCCTATCCTAGATGTTAGGCCTCATTGTGCCCCCCCATGTTTAAGTTTTTTTTTCCGCCCATGGTAACTGTATCTTTAAGAACTGAGTACCAGAATGGTGCGATTTGTGTCATATGTAACATTCATTATCTTATCAGTCAGGTGAATATGCGTGTGTATGCGCAGTGTACTTTAGTAATATGAAGGGGACTCACAATGGCAACGGCGTGTACGGAAAACCTGTGCTTTCTATCTACATGCAATTGCCCTAATATCTCACAGTGGGTGAATAGTATTAGTATAGCTAGGTACAACATGGACATGGTGGGCCGAAGGGCCTGTTTCTGTGCCGCACAAATCTGCGACTCCAGCAACTAATTTGTCATCAAAGTAAAACCCTGCGGTTTGGGCAAAAACTGCTTGGCACAGACTCAGCTGTCACAAAGTGTTTCAGTCAATGAAGTATAATTTGCAGCAATGTTCATGACTCTCTGAAATGCTAATTTGCGTGCAGCAAGTTCACACAAACAGCAATGTGACTTGAACAGCTAGATCTGTTTATTAATGATGTGTTGGAGAGGGAATTATTGGCCAAACGTCATTATGAACGGCTCAATCTTCATTATCAAGACTTATTAAACTTTTAGAAGCAACGTCTGATTCACAAGAGGATAATGTTATCTTAGAACATAGAACAGTACAGCACAGAAACAGGCCCTTCAGCCCACAATGTCAGTGGTATACGATGCCAAGACCATTTTATCTGCCTGCATGTAATCCATATTCCTCCATTCCCTGATATCCATGCTCCTGTCCAAAAGTCTCCTAAACGCCACTATCATATCGTCAGTGAGGGTGTTTTTCCTGCTCTATTGACCTCATCCAAACAAGATAATCCTGACTTAAGATAGACACAAAATCCTGGAGTGACTCAGCGGGACAGACAGCATCTCCGGAGAGAAGGAATGGGTGATGCTTTGGGTCAAGACCCTTCTTCAGACTGAAGAAGGATCTCGACCCGAGACGTCACCCATTCCTTTTCTCCAGAGATGCTGCCTATCCCGCTGAGTTACTCCAGCATTTTGTGTCTATCTACTGTACTAAGGTGAGTCAGTCAGGAGTGCAAGGTGAGGCAGCGGCTTGTAATGCCAAGCTACAACTTTGTGACCAGGACAGTTGCTATCAACTGCATGCATCTTACTGGTTTTTGGTATCCCAGTGTTTAATATTAGAGTAGCTCGAAAGCTGGCTATGGTACAAAACCCGGTGCGATGTATGATGAGAATTCACAAAGCAGCTTTTCTCTCCCCAATGTGCCGCATTACTTTATGCACTTTTCCATTTCATGTGTTTTTGGCGCCCAATGAAGGAAAACCCTATTGGAAAAATATAGAGCCCATGTTAGGTGAGCCACCCACGCATACTGTAGGGATACTGTAAGTACTCCACGCTTGCCCAACCGGGCGGCAGGAGCCAAACACCAATTTTCCAGTTCGGCTTGAAGCACAGCTTCATTTGTAGAAATGCCAGAAATAGAAACAAAAGGTGGCTATTGTGGTTCGACTTGCGTCACGGATCTCAGCCTGAAGCACATTAGGTGTCATCACCATCATGGTTTTGGACTGCACCAAAATAATCCCATCATTTTTCTGTCAATCCTTGAATTCCCCCTCTTCCCCCTTCAGGAACAGCTATTAATCACAACGAATAAACTCTGAGCTCTGAATGGCAAAAGACTATATTATTATTTGTTATTTATTGAACTTTTTCTTTTTTTTCCCGTTTTATACAATGTTTACATATTCACATATTTTGTTGTGCTGCAGCAAGCAAGAATTTCATTGTTGTGTCCGGGACATATGATAATAAAACACTCTTGACTCTCGACTCTTTTAACGCAAATGAACAGTCTGCCCTGCGGCATGGTTTATTGAACTGGGCAGTCATGATCTTCTTCAAATTGGTCAACGTTGACACAGATCTTGGCCATCCAGTGCAGTTACTTGTCATTCGTAACTCGTTTTTGGGTAAGGACCACAGTGGGCGGCACGGTGGCGCAGCGGTAAGGTCGCTGCCTTACAGCGCCAGAGAATCAGGGTTCCATCCTAACCACGGGCGCTGTCTGTACGGAGCTGGTACGTTCTCCCTGTGACCGCGCAGGTTTCCTCCGGGTGCTCCGGTTTCCTCCCACACTCCAAAGACAAGACGGCGAAAGCGGAACACGACTGCTGCGCCAGTTGTACAAAAAAAAAGTAGCAAAGGTTAAAATGAGGGTGACTCGCAATCAACGTCTTTTGAACGCAAAACAGATAGCCACAGTCAAAATGGGAGCATCTTGGCCCCAACCTCATGAGCTAAAAGCTAGTCTGAGACAAATGAAACATCCGGGGGGTGAAATAGGTCATTGGAAACTAGACTCACTGAGATATTAAAAGAGCAAATACATTCTATCTTTCTCAGCATATTTTGATGTACTTTCCACTTTTAGAAAGCTCAGAATTTAATATACAAGCGTAGAGGATTTCAGTCGGCATGGTGATGGTCAATAACATCTAAAAAATTAATTAATCCAGTCTTTGATCATGAGCCTGCTTGGTTTCACCCGATATATATATGTTGTTCCGTTATACGCGTTATACGCCGTGCTTTGACCCACAGCCTGCTTTTGACATAATGCCTTTTCTCTTCCTCCCATACTTCTCCAATTCCCATTATAGCCACTCATCGTTTTAGTTTTCACCACCACTTCCGATCAAGTGCTCTGCTCTTCACGATTCTTAAAATGTAAAATGTTCTCATCTTTCCTCCGAATCTGTAGGAGGTGCTTTGCAATCCATCGTCTCAGCTGCAGAAAAATAATCTCCTAGTCTGTTCAAGTCCCTCGATACCAAAAACCTCAATTTGGTCACTTTATGCCTCATTTAATGTTGCCTGCTGAGCTTTCCACATGGCCATTCTATATCTTCAAATTCCCTTTCTGTTTTCCACAACCACCCTGCCCACATCCAGAATCTTGGGCAGCACGGTGGCGCAGCGGTAGAGTTGCTGCCTTTCAGCTCCAGAGACCTGGGTTCAATCCTGACTATGGGTGCTCTCTATACGGAGTTTGTACCTTCTCCCCCTGACCGGCATGAGTTTTCTCCAGGCACTCCGGTTTCCTCCTCTCACACGCCAAAGACGTACAGGTTTATAGTTTAATTGGCTTGGTAAAATTGTATATTGTCCCTAGTGTGTAGGATAGTGTTAGTGTGCGGGGATCGCTGGTCGGCGATGACTCGGTGGGGCCGAAGGGCCTGTTTCCGCACTATATCTCAAAACTAAATTAAAATTGAGTCATTTGCCACAAGCCTCTTTTGTCATTTGCTTTAATTTTGCTTCGCCTGCTATGTAGGATGCATTAGAATGCTGTGTTCTTTAAAGATATGTCTGCTGTTTATCTGAACTCCCTAGTCCCTGAGCGCTCTACACCAGTCCACGACTGCTTTGCATTTCCTCTTTAACCCTGCTATGATGGAACAAAAATCCACTTGACTTATAAAGCAGCATAATTTTGTTAACTACCAGCACACCTAATTAACAAAAACAGAGAATGCTGGAGACACTCAGCAGGTCAGACTACATCTGAGGGAGGAGAAAGAGGGTTGACGTTTCAGGTCAAAGACCATTCATCAACGTTATATGGACACAAAATGCTGGAGTAACTCGTGGGTCAGGCAGCATCTCTGGAGAAAAAGAATTAGTGACGTTTCGGGTCAGAACCCTTCAATCAACTTTACTCAGTTTAAAAACCTAACTTGCCAAATAACTGTTAACAAACTGCATGCAAAAGGATCTTCAAGTTGCAACAATAACTCTGTTTCTCTTGGCTTGGTATAAATGTTTAAAAAATGTCCCTAATGTGTGTAGAATAGTATTAATGTGCGGGGATCGCTGGTCGGTGCGGACTGGATGGGCCGATGGGGCTTGTTCCCGTGATACAATACAATACAATTTACAATACAATACAATTTATTTGTCTTTTGGACAAATTTGTCATTTGGACCCCTTGAGGTCCAAACAAAATGTCGTTTCTGCAGCCATACATTACAAAACGAAGAAGACCCGAGACACAACACAATTTACACATACATCCATCACAGCGCTGTGATGGAAGGCAAAAAAACTTATCTCTCCATGATGTATTTGTAAACTAGAATAAAACTTACTTTCAAATCCACTTGAATCGTCTTTTAACGCAGTGAATTACAGAGTTGGTAATTAACTTAAGTCTGTGTTATCAAACCATTGACCCTTCTGCCCGGGGCAGTAGAATGAGAGAGAACTTGGCAGAGAGTGCAGCACAGATCATTGTATTCTTGTGTCGAGATGATCACTGTGCTTGGAATGTTGTAATCTCTGCATGGCTGGGTTTACAAATCAGAAAGTACTGTGCTTAGCATGGAATTACATTGAAATTAATGAGAGATCATATTGGACCGGGTTTGCATTGGGCGTTTATGTCTCGCGGATTGCCACAGTTGGACAAACCATTAGCAATCACCCCAAGGCTCCCAGCATCTTGCCAGAGAAAATTGTCTCTCCCTTTCTATTCTATTAAACCCCCTCACGACCCAGAGCGTCACTCTTAATTGGCCTTTCTGGCTCCTGGGAGAACCATTCCAATATTTGTAATCTCCCCACCTAATTAAATTTCTGCAATCCTGGCATCAATCTGGTTAATATCCTCTGTGCCCACACCGCGCAGAAAAGCAGCAGATTCAATTGTACAGTATCCTGCTTAGATTAGGATTATAAAACAGCATGACAGTCTAGACAGAGAGGAAATGAATGGTTGGATGAGGATGGGGTCACGTGAAGCCCTCTCATTGACATCGTCCAATTGTAACATTTGATCTGTTCCTGCATTGCTGGGTCAATCTCTCAAACAACTGGGCAGTGTCATAGAGTGATACAGCGCGGAAACAGGCCCATCGACCCAACTTGCCCATGCCGGCCAACGTGTCCCAGCTACACTAGTCCCACCCTCCAAATCCATATTCCTCCAAACCTGTCCTATCCATGTACCTGTCTAAAAGCCCTGTCCCACGGTATGGGTTCATTCCAAGAGCTCTCCCGAGTTTAAAAAAAATCAAACTCGTGGTAAGCACGGAGAATGAACGTAGCGGGTACGTCGGAGCTCGGGGACGACTCTTAGCGGCTCGTAATGCTAACGGCAGGTACTCGGGAAGACTCGCTAATGGCAGGTAAGCACGGGAAGACTCGTGAAAATGTTTCAACATGTTGAAAAATGTCCACGAGAGCCCCGAGTACCGACGAGCGGCCATTACGGTAAATCTCCGAGTTCGAATCAGGGCAAACTCGGGAGAGCTCTTGGAATGAAACCGTACCGTGGGACAGGGCTTTAACTGTTTCTTAAATGTTGGGATAGTTCCAGCCTCAGCTACCTCCTCTGGCAGCTTGTTCCATACACCCACCACCCTTTGTGTGGAAAAAGTTACCCCTCAGATTCCTATTGAATCTTTTCCCCTTCCAACATCCTCGTAAATCTTCTCTGTACCCTTTCCAACTTGACATCATCTTTCCGATAGCATGGCGCACAGAACTGAAGACTGTACTCTAAATGCGGCCTCACCAACATCTTGTACAACTGCAACACGACCTCCCAGTGGTCTCACACCTCTTTGTGATGTTTGCTTAACTACATGAATTTATTTAAATGTCTCTAACATCTTTTCAAAATGTAATATTTTAAAGTTTCTTTTTAATTACCTTGTGAGATTCTTTTTAATAGGTTTTAAATATTTTTAATAATTTATTTATTTTATTTTAGTTTAGTTTAGAGATACAGAATGGACATAGGCCCTGAAGAAAGGTCTCGACCCGAACTTCACCTATCCAGGTTCTCCAGAGCTGCTGTTGTTACTCACCACGTTGTGTCCTGTTGGTATTAACCAGCATCTGCAGTTCTTAGTTTCTATAAATGGAAATAGGCCTTTGTCTACCGGGTCCACTCCGACCATCATAAAAATCATTCACGATAGTTCTCTGCTATCCCACGTTCTCATCCACTTCCCACACACGGTGAATGGGCTGGATAGAGTGGATGTGGAGAGGACTGGAGGTCAGCCTCAGAATTAATGGACATTCCTTCAGCAGGAGATGAGGAGGAATCTCTTTAGTCAGAGGGTGGTGAATCCGTGGAATTCTTTGCCACAGAAGGCTGTGGAGGCCAAGTCAATTGGTATTTTTAAGGCAGAGATAGATAGATTCTTGATCAGTGTGGGTGTCAGGGGTTTTGGGGAGAAGGAAGGAAAATGGAGTTACATAGAAACATAGAAAATAGGTGCAAGAGGAGGCCATTCAGCCCTTCGAGCCAGCACCGCCATTCATTGTGATTTGGCTGATCGTTCCCAATCAATAACCTGTGCCTGCCTTCTCCCATATTCCTTGATTCCACTAGCCCCTAGAGCTCTATCTAACTCTCTCTTAAATCCATCCAGTGACTTGGCCTCCACTGCCTTCTGTGGCAGGGAATTCCACAAATTCACAACTCTCTGGGTGAAAAGGTTTTTTCTCGACCTCAGTCTTAAATGGCTTCCCCTTTATTCTAAGACTGTGGCCCCTGGTTCTGGACTCGCCCAACATTGGGAACATTTTTCCTGCATCTAGCTTGTCCAGTCCCTTTAGAATGTTATATGTTTTTATAAGATCCCCCTCATCCTTCTAAACTCCAGTGAATACAAGCCTAGTCTTTTCAATCTTTCCTCATATGACAGTCCCGCCATCCCAGGGATCAATCTCGTGAACCTACGCTGCACTGCCTCAATCACAAGGATGTCCTTCCTCAAATTAGGAGGGAAAGATGGATCAGACATCATTGAATGGCGGAGTAACTAGATGGGCTGAATTGCCTAATTCTGCTCCTATCACTTATGACCTTATGACACTAGGGGGAATTTAACAGAGGTCAATTAACCTGCACACCTACATGTCAGAGGTATTTAAAAACATTCAAAGATTTTAGCAGGTCTGACAGCCGCTGATCTGCGTCTCTAGAAGATTTGGGCGGTGAACTTGTCGTTAATTTGGCAAGGGAAGCTCGAGACAATGTTGTCTCGAGACAATGTTTAGAAGATGACGCTAACCTTCCAACAACTCGCCGCGAGGAAAAGGTGAATTGCCCACAAAACCTGCAGCCCAAGCATCTCGTTTACAGTCTCAGAGTTGCAAGAAATGGCTTCTCTTGCACGTTAGGACCCAAGGTTAAGAGCCAGGTTTTCCAGTTCCTTCAAGCTTCACAGCCAGCTGTGGGCAGGTTCCATCGGCAGTAATCATGACCTCAAGTGTCATGGAGCGATTCCATCCAACCAAAGGGTCTCCTGTCAAAAGGGACCCGAATGCAGTTCAAAACACACGGGGGGGGGGGGGAAATTAAATATAGAGTCTTGGAGACATACCATGCGGAAACAGGCCCTTCGGCCCATCTCATTCGTGCCAACCAAGATGACCCATCTAAGTTAGTCCCATTTCCCAGCTTTGGCCCATATCATTCGAATCATAGAGTGATACAGCATGGAAACAGGCCCAACTTGCCCACATCGGACAACTGTCCCAGCTACACTAGTCATTCTAAACCTTTACTATCCATGTACGTGTCCAAGAGAACATGTTGTTATAAACATGCCTCAACAACTCCTCTGGCAGCTTGTTCCACATACCCACCATCCTCTGAATTAAAAATGTTGCCCCTCAGCTTCCTTGTTGCTCTTGCCTTAAACGTCTATCCTCTGATTCCTCTACCATGGGCAAAAGACTGTGCCTATCTATTCCTCTCGCTAATATTACGTATCCCTCTAAGATCACCCCTCAGCCTCCTGCGCTCAAGGAAAAAAGTCAAAGCATACTGCCTGACCTGCTGAGTTTTATTCCACCATTTTGTATCAGTCTTTGGTATAAACCAGCTTCTGAAGCCTATTTAGATTTGCTGTTATCCAGGGACTCCTTTCTATTTATTTTCACTAACTTTCCTTTCAGTATCAGGCAGGGGGAAGCCATGAATGATGTGACCTCTTAACTCACATGACAGCACTTCCCAATCAACTAATCCACAAAGGCTATCAACGAGGTTCTCCTTTACCTTTAGGGAACACGATTTCACGCATACAGAACAAGCTGAACTTTCATTCCAGCACAGGGAAGACACAAAGAGCTGGAGTAACTCAGCGGGTCAGGTAGCACCCTGGAGAAAGATCTGAAGAAGGGTTCTGACCCGAAACGTCACCTATCCCTTTTCTCCAGGGATGCTGCCTGACCCGCAGAGTTACGCAAGCATTTTGTATCTATCTTCGGTGTCAAGGGCCTGTCCCACTTTCACGACTTAATTCAAAACTTCTGCCGGGTTTAAAGGACCTAAAAAAATAATCAAGATCGTGGTAATCTACGAACTCCTACGACCTTCCACGATTATGTTCACGAACTCCTACAAACTCCTACGAGTATGTCTACGAATTCCCACGACTATTTCGATGCCCTCCTTACGAGTAAAAAGTTGCAATTTCTTTCATCCCGACCATTTTTTTTCTCGTGGACATTTTTTATCGGGCTTTCACCAGTTATTCGGGAGAATTCGCGAATAACTCGTGAAACTGGGACAGGCCCTTCAACCAGCATCTGCAGTTCCTTCCGACACATCCATGAAGAACATGGATAGGCGACGTTTTGGGTTGGGACCCTTCTTCAGAGAAGTCTGAAGTCTGAGAGATAGAGAAGTTGGGTCTGAAGAAGGGTCTCGACCCAAAACGTTGCCTATCCATGTTCTCCAGAGATGCTGGAGTTACTCCAGCATCTTGTGCCTTTCCTTGGTAAACCAGCATCTGCAGTTTCTTGTTTCTATTCTTTCATTCCAACACTCTTTCCTGATGTAATTCCTGCATACCCCCTTCCCCCAATAAGCAGGCTTGAAACATTTACTGGGACAGGCCGCATGTCTGGAGAGAAGGAATGGGTGACGTTTCGGGTCGAGACTCCATATTCTCCAGAGACGCTGCCTGTCCCGCTGAGTTACTCCAACATTTTGTGTCTATCTTCGGGGTAAACAGCATCTGCACTTTCTTCCTGCACATTTTACTGTTCTACGCGGAAACGTTGCAGTTTGAAGCATTTCCCTTCAGCTGGTGTGAGTCTGATGTTGGGGCCCAAGTAGATTATCCAAACCACCAGACACCTCCCTCCCCAACTACTTGTCCATTCACGATGTTGTTAGAACATGTGCAGAGGAACGGCAGAAGGTAACAGGGGCAGGCCTGTCACAACCAGGGAAGGTCCTTACCTCTGCTGCAGCTCTGGATTTAAAATTCCTGCTCGCGTGCCCTTTATTCTCCCTTAACTTCACTGCCGGACAATGACCAGTACTAGTGTAAACTTTCGCCTGCTGATTACAGCACAGCAATGCAGAGCCATTCCAAACAGCCAACTCTGTTTGCAGACTTGCAATGTGGTGCCAGCAACACTAAAAAAAAACCAAAGACAACCTTTAAGATGGCCTGGGGGAGCAATGAAGAACCTCCTGAGTCTGTGTGTAAGTGCATAAGAATGAGGTTTGATGCATTGCGTCATGAAAGAAAATACAAGTAACACTAAGTCAGTGTTGGCGATGATTGCCCATAGCTTGTAACTCCGGCACAGTGAGGCAGCTGCCTGCCATAGTTACACTGAATCATGTTGACTAAAGCTCTCGTGTGACACTAAAACCTTCTCAGCTCTGTGTCATCTGAATTCCCAAAACGTGATCAAGCAGCAAAAAAAAAATGTCACGTGACTTTACGTCAATCAGAGAAGTCGACAATTCAACGTAGAAACATAGAAAATAGGTGCAGGAGTAGGCCATTCGGCCCTTCGAGCCAGCACCGCCATTCAATATGATCATGGCTGATCATCCAACTCAGTATCCTGTACCTGCCTTCTCTCCATACCCCCTGATCCCTTTAGCCACAAGGGCCACATATAACTCCCTCTTAAATATAGCCAATGAACTGGCCTCAACTACCTTCTGTGGCAGAGAATTCCACAGATTCACCACTCTTTGTGTGAAATTTTTTGTTCTCATCTCAGTCCTAAAAGACTTCCCCCTTATCCTTAAACTGTGACCCCTTGTTCTGGACTTCCCCAACATCGGGAACAATCTTCCTGCAACTAGCCTGTCCAACCCCTTAAGAATTTTGTAAGTTTCTATAATATCCCCCCTCAATCTTCTAAATTCTACATCAGTGGAACAGGCCCTTCATTTCTGTCCAGGATGCATTGGTGTTGGTTGAGGTTTATTAATGTCACGTGTACCGAGGTACAGTGGAGAAACATTGCTTTGCATGTTCTCCAATGAAATCAGATGATACAATACAGGTCCACCATCGGTTTTCTGACAACTGGTGATCCTGCACCTCCTTTAATCCGGACAAAATAACGAGAGCGCACTTGAAACCCCCCCCCCCTCCCCCCCAAAAGCCCCCCTGAAAATGTGGCGCCAAGACGGGGTGAGTCACCGGGACGTCCATGGCCAATCGGCGGGTGGTATTTGCCCCCTGCGCCCAGGGTTCTGGAATTCCGGCCCAGCCGGAGCTGGCAGATCCATTCCCATAGCCGACTTCCCAGGCTGACTTTGCGGGCCGGTATCTTGGCTACCCAGCGGCCCGGGCAGACTGTCCCGGTACCATTGGACTCCTCTCACAGGCTGCCACCTCTCATGGATAATCCAGAAAGGTTCCTGAAGCAAGGGTGCCGGAAAATCGGCAGTGGACCTGTATAAGCGAACCAAGCTCAAGTATAATAGGTGGGAGCAAAGAAGACACAGAGTGCAGAATATTGCTCTCAGCATCATAGAACACCATTTCTAGAGATCAATGGTTTATTGTTGTCACCGAGGTGCAGTAAAATGCTTTATTACATATTATTGCTAACCAGTAAACCAGTATTATTCACGTCTAACAGGTTTCAAGCATTGAGGTTTCAGGACAATAAACACAAGTGGATTGAATGGTAAAGAAGCCATGTGCTATGCTTGCCTTCATTGGTCAGGGCATTGAGTATAAGAGTCAGGAAGTCAGGAAGCAGCTTCATAGGACTATGGTTAGGCCACATTTGGAGCATTGCATGCTGCTCTGGCCCCCCTATTACAGGGTGGATGTGAAGGCTTAACAGAATGATGCTTGCGAATGGGGGGGCATTAGCTTCAGGAAGAAGTTGGACAAACTTGAATTGTTTTCTCTGGAACGCCAGAGGTTTCAGGGAGACCTGATAGAAGTGTATAACATTTTAAGACATCGATCGTAGGCAGTCAGAACCTTTTTCCCAGGATGGAAAAATCAAAATGCTAGAGGGACGATTAAAAAAAAAGACAAAGTGCTGAAGTAACTCAGGGGGTCAGGCAGCATTTCTGGCAAACATGGACAGGTGACGTTTCTTCAGATGTCAACACGTCACCTATCCATGTTCTCCCTAGATACGTACTGAGTTATTCCACTACTCCGTGCCTGACGCACTGCGTTATTCCACAACTTTGTGTAGGCCAGCCTTGGTAGACAGTTTCTTGGTCGACAAAAGTGCTGGAGAAACTCAGCGGGTGCAGCAGCATCTATGGAGCGAAGGAAATAGGCAACGTTTCGGCCCGAAACCCGGAAGGGTTTCGGCCCGAAACCCGGAAGGGTTTCGGCCCGAAACGTTACCTATTTCCTACCTGAAGGGTTTCGGCCCGAAAACGTTGCCTATTTCCTTCGCTCCATAGATGCTGCTGCAACCCGCTGAGTTTCTCCAGCACTTTTGTCTACCTTCGATTTTCCAGCATCTGCAGTTCCTTCTTAAACATCTACAGTTCCTTGTGTCTCCAAATAGGACAGGGCATGGGTTTAAGGTGAGCGAGGCAAAGTTTAAAGGGGGAAAGTTTATTTATGCAGAGGGTGGTGAGCGCTAGGAACACACTGCCCGGGGTGTCGGTGGAGGCAGATGCAAGAGTGGCATTTAAGAGACTTTTTGGACAGGCACATGGATATACCGGGAATGGAGAGATATGGGTTGTATGCAGATAGATAAGAGTTGATCTTGGCATCATGTTTGGCACAGACACTGTAGGTTGAAGGCCGTGTCCTTGTGTTCTACTGTTCTATGTTCTATAAACCAAGAGACAGGAAATGGGATTAAATTTAAGTGCATTTTTGGCTGGCATAAATATGAAGGCCTTCTCCTGTGCTGTAAATTACCCGTGATTCTAACCACAGCCTAGATATCACTATCAGGACATTGGAGATTGCTCCATACACTTGTTAAGCAATCTGGTCCCTTTTTCACAAGGATTCTCAACATATAAAACAAACAGGTTAAACCCCCTGTCGGGCTGATGGGACTCCAACACACACTGGATTTGTCCACCAATGTCAGAAACTAAGACAGTCTCACAAGTTCATTCTCCAGCCATTAATATTCCAGAAGGCTAACTCTTATGAACATTGATCAGTGGGGTATAGTTAAGTATAGTATTTTTATTATTATTTATTGATAAAATGTTTGAAATGACATTTCACACTACAATATGGGCTACTGTAAAAAAAGCAAATTGTTCAATGTTCATCGTTAATCATGCTGATTAACATCAGTATAAGTCCTGCAACACCTGGAGTATTGCGTACAGTTTTGGTCTCCAAATCTGAGGAAGGACATTATTGCCATAGAGGGAGTGCAGAGAAGGTTCACCAGACTGATTCCTGGGATGTCAGGACTGTCTTATGAAGAAAGACTGGATAGACTTGGTTTATACTCTCTAGAATTTAGGAGATTGAGAGGGGATCTTATAGAAACTTACAAAATTCTTAAGGGGTTGGACAGGCTAGATGCAGGAAGATTGCTCCCGTTGTTGGGGAAGTCCAGGACAAGGGGTCACAGCTTAAGGATAAGGGGGAAATCCTTTAAAACCGAGATGAGAAGAACTTTTTTCACACAGAGAGTGGTGAATCTCTGGAACTCTCTGCCACAGAGGGTAGTCAAGGCCAGTTCATTGGCTATATTTAAGAGGGAGTTAGATGTGGCCCTTGTGGCTAAAGGGATCAGAGGGTATGGAGAGAAGGCAGGTACGGGATACTGAGTTGGATGATCAGCCATGATCATATTGAATGGCAGTGCAGGCTCGAAGGGCCGAATGGCCTACTCCTGCACCTAGTTTCTATGTTTCTATGTTTCTATGGGGGTTCGCTGTGATTAGAAAGGGCTACATGCACAGAGGCTGAGGTAACTCAGTGGGCCAGAGAGCATGGAGATGCTGCCTGACCCACTGAGTTACTCCAGCTTTTTGTGTCGAAAATTTGGTGTAAACCAGCATCTACAGTTCCTCCCTCCACATTTATTTTTTAATTGTTCCCTTCTTCCTATCCTTTCCACAATATTTGTTTTTTAACATCTTCATTTTATCTCAGTACATCATCCTTGCTATATTTACTTTGGTTTAGTTTAGAGATACAGCGTGGAAACAGGCCCTTCGGCCCACCGAGTCCATGCCGACCAACGATCACCCATACACTAGTTCTATCCTACACACTGGGGGCAATTTACAGAGACCAATTAACCTGCAAACCCGTACGTCTTTGGAATGTGGGAGGAAACCAGAGCACCCGGAGAAAACCCACGTGGTCACAGGGAGACCGTGCAAACTTTGCCCAGACAACACTCTTAGTCAGGATCGAACCTGGGTCTCTGGCGCTGTAAGGCAGCAACTCTACCGCTGTGCTGCCCTTATTCTTTACTTAGACCAGGCTGACTAAGCATTCAAGGTCCCATAACTTCCACTTGTTATCCATCAACCTTCTGAAGGCTGAGTTTGGTTTTCCACTGTCGGTCCCATTTATGTGGTCAGTCATCCTGGTAAATTCAACCAGCAGCCTATAACTACCTTGCCTTTCTTGCACTGTTTTATCTCTTCCAGTAGGTTGTCCTTCTTACACCGATGAACGGGGTTGACTGATAGTTGGTTTCTCTCGAAGGCCTTGTCCCCCCCGTTTCCCCCAATCTCATCACAAATCCTCTCTATATAGTCGAGCTGCTGCCTCACGGCACCAGAGACCCTGGTTCGATCCTGACCCTGGGTGCTGTCTGTCCGGAGTTTGCACTCTCTCTCTCTGCTACGGGGTGGGTTTTGTCCAGGTGCTCCGGCTTCCTTCCACATCCCAAAGACACGTTACTTGGCCCTCTGTAAGTTGCCCCTGGTGTGTATTAAAAGGATGAGAAATTGGGAACTGGTGTGATGGTCGGCATGGACTCGGTGGGCCAAAGCACCTATTTCCATGCTGTGTCTCTAAACGAAACTATTCCTCCTTCTCTGATTTCCACCAACGTCTCACCAATTCCCCTGCCCTATGCTATTTCCAACATGTGCATGGCGCAGATTATTTCCTGCCCAGGCTCCATCCGCCTAACTTGCTCAATTGGTGCTTATGTCTTCAGTCAATGGCGCAGGGATTGTTTTCAACAGCAGAGAAAGGAGGCAGTGAGGTCTTTACTTTGCATTACTCTAGAGATACAACGTGGAGACAGGCCCTTCGGCCCACCAGCAATCATCCTGTACACAAACTCTATCCTACACACTAAGGACAATTTACAATTTTACTGAAGCCAATTAACCTACAGACCTGCACGTCTTTGGAGTGTGGGAGGAAACCGGAGCACCTGGAGAAAAGCCATGTGGTCCCAGGGAGAAAGTGCACACTCCATACAGACAGCCCCCTTAGTCAGGATCGAACCCGGGTCTCAGGCGCTGTAAGGCAGCAACTCTACCGCGGGGGCCACGGTGCCGCCCCGTTAGGTCATAGAGTCATACAGCATGGAAACAAGACCTTCGGCCCAACTTGCCCATGTTGACCAAGATGCCCCATCTACACTAGTCCCACCGACCTGAGTTTGGCCCATATCCCTCGAAACGTTTTTAAAGTGCTGTTAGTATCGGTGCAAGGAAGATTTCCACCAACCATTGAACTGAATACCCACTCGAAACGAGTGGATGGCACAAAAATATGCAATGAGGAAAGTATTGAAAACCAAAACAATCAAGCTATTGATTAGATTGAACCAATAGGTAACATGCC
This sequence comes from Malacoraja senta, assembly GCA_038087875.1. NCBI lineage: Eukaryota > Metazoa > Chordata > Chondrichthyes > Rajiformes > Rajidae > Malacoraja > Malacoraja senta. Next base: position 138,171 of record JAXLNO010003215.1, read on the forward strand.
AACCCACACCCCACTAATCTCACTAAAGAAAAAATAGACTTACTTATCTGTTTAATGATCCTCTATAAGAACCGTCCAGCCACCTGCATTTACTCTGCACATGTAGCCAGTCTAAACCCATAAGTAGACTAATGACAGCTTATTCTCCAGTCTTAGAGAAGGGTCAGGGTTAAGAAGGAGACCTGGTGATCATGGATTGGATTGGATCGAGGTGACAACTGAACAACCTTATTTATTCACAAAACGCTGGAGTAACTCAGCGGGACAGGCAGCATCTCTGGAGAGAAGGAATGGGTGACGTTTCGGGTCGAGACCTTTCTTCAGACCGAGAGTCGTGGGTAAAGGAAACGAGCGATATAGACTGGGGATGTAGAGTGATATAGAACAATGAATGAAAGATACTGTATACAAAACGGTACGATGATAAAGGAAACAGGCCATTGTTAGCTGTTTGCTGGGTGGGAATGAGAAGCTGGTGCGACTTGGGTGGGGGAGGGATGGAAAGAGAGGGAATACAGGGGTTACTTGAAGATGGAGAAATCAATATTCATATCACCGAGCACCAGCATCTGCAGTTCCTTCCTACACAACCTCATTTCTTCTTGGTGTTTCTTCTTTCGACGGTATCACAGGTATGACATGCTTTTATAGCAGACCTTTATTGCCTCAGCACCCAGCAAAACACGTTACAATGGAGTACCTCTAAGATGTAGTCACCATGTTAATAGAGAACTCAGAGTGGCAAGCCCTCACGAACAATAAAATGACCTGTCTTCACGATTACTGCCAAACAGCTCCGACATCATCCATAATGAAGTGCTTTGATAAACCTGTAATTGATTGATTAATCCATTGATTGAGTGAAAGATACATCATCGAAACAGGCTCCTTGGCCCAATGAACCCACGCCGACCATCGATCACCCATTCACACGAGTTCCATGTTGTCCCATCTATACATCCATTCCCCATACACTTGGGACAATTTACAGAGGCCAATTAACCTACAATCAACCACGTTTCCAAACGGAGAGGAGAAGGCAGGCTTCAATCAGAGAGGTGAATTCTAAAGTCGAGATTGCAAATTATTCGAAGCATCAACTTTAAGACGCAACTGAATGGTTATTTTCACATGCAGTTGCCCTAATAAAAAAAATAACCGGTTATGCCAAGTGTTGCTGTTTGTATTAAGTATGGGAGATTAAACTGGAGAGATGGATGCCTTTGATGTGCTAATACACTGCATTTACACTGGCCTTAGCTGATTTCCTGAGGTATGGCTGGCTGACAGGTGTGGGTTATTGACCTTCACTGCTGCCGTGTTCGGGAAGTCCACTTAGATCTGCGTCCAAACTCGCACACAACCATCCCAGGTCAACATGGTGTCAAATAGTAAAGGAAACATCTGAACCACTCAGACACTGCAGGCGCCACGATGGCGCAGCGGTAGAGTTGCTGCCTTACAGCGCCAGAGGCCCGGGTTCAATCCCGGGTGCTGTCTGTGCAGAGTTTGTACGTTCTCCCTGTGACCACGTGGGTTTTCTCTGGGTGCTCCGGTTTCCTCCCACATTCCACAGGCGTACAGGCTTGTAGGTTAATTGGCTTCGGTAAAAGTTGTAAATTGTGCCTAGTGTGTAGGATAGTGTTAGAGTGTGGGGATCGCTGGTCGGCGCGGACTCAGTGGAGCGAATGGCCTGTTTCCACGCTGTATCTCTAAACTAAACTAAACATGTCATCCCTGTAGCTCAGTTACAAAACATTCTGTGACTGTTTACAATGCTCTACATATTATATTAAAGAAAGGATATAAAGGTACTGGATATAGTACAAAACAAATTCAGACAATAATATCAGAGGTAGAACAGAGAACACCACAGGAACAGGCCCTTCGGCCCACGATGCTTGTGCCAAACATGATGCCAAATTAAACTAATCTCTTCTGCCCACACATGATCGTATCCCTCAATTCCTGCCATTTTCATGTGCTTATCTAAAAGCCTCATGAACGCCACGTCTGTATCTAGTTTCATCACCACCCCTTGCATCGTGTTCTCGGCATCCACCATTCTGTGTGAAAGTCCTGCTGTGCACACCTCCTTTAAACTTTCCCCTCTCACCTATACCCTCTAGTGTTTGACATTTCCACCCTGGGAATAAGGTTCTGTCGACCCTATCTATGCCTCTCAGAATTTTAAAATACTTCTATCAGGTCTTCCCTCAGCTTCCGATGCTCCAGTGAAAACAATCCCAGAAGGCAGTGGAGGCCAATTCTCTGGATGCTTTCATGAGAGAGTTAGATAGAGCTCTTAAAGATAACGGAGTCAAGGGATATGGTGAGAAGGCAGGAACGGGGTACTGATTGGGGATGATCAGTCATGATCACATTGAATGCGGTGCTGGCTCGAAGGGCCGAATGGCCTACTCCTGCACCTATTGTCTATTGTCTATTGGCTATTGTTCTTTCTCCTTGCAGCTAACACACCCTAATTCAGGCAGCATCTGGTAAACCTCTTCTGCACCCTCTCTAAATCCTCCACAGCCTTCCGGTAATAGGGTGACCAACACTGCATGCAATACTCCAAATGTGGCATAATCAAAGCTAATGACTTCCCGATGCTCCGACTGATGAAACAAATATACCATAACCTTTACCATTCTACTACCTACTTGAATCTCTACCCTCAGGGAACTATGGAGAACACTCAATGCTTGACATCAATGCTGTCAAGGGTCCTGACCTGAACTACACTTTATCCCTTACATTTGACCTCACAAAGAGCAACACATCACACTTGTCTCACAACAACTCCATCTTTGTAACCGATCTATATCCCGCTGTGTCCTTTGACACCCTTCTTCACTGCCCACAACTCCACCAGTTTTTGTGCCGTCTGCGAACTTACTAATCCAGCCATCCACATTTTCGTCCGAGTCACAAATCGCGGAAGTGCCGGCACAGATCCCCGCGGAACACCACTGGTCACAGACAGCTTCCCACCACTACCCTCCACCTTCCCACCACTACCCTCTATCTTCTACGGGAAAGCTGGCTCTCAAGCCAAACTATCACGTCAGCCGTGGATCCCATGCATCTTAATCTTCTGGATTAGCCAAGGGATTAAGTCATAGAAACATAGAAATAGGTGCAGGAGTAGGCCATTCAGCCCTTCGAGCCAATTTCGCCATTCAATATGATCATGGCTGATCATCCAGAATCAGTAACCCGTTCTCACTTTCTCCCCATATCCCTTGATTCCGTTAGCCCCAAGAGCTATATCTAACTCTTTCTTGAAGACATCCAGTGAATTGGCTTCCACTGCCTTCAGTGGCAGAGAATTCCACACATTCACAACTCACTGGGTGAAATTTCTTTCCTCATCTCAGTCCTAAATGGTCTACCCCTTATTCTTAAATTGTGACCCCCTGGTTCTGGACTCCCCCAACATCGGGAACATTTTTCCTGCATCAAGCCTGTCCAATCCCTTAAGAATTTTATGGGTTTCCATAAGATGCCCTCTCATCCTTCTAAATTGAAAATAGGTGCAGGAGTAGGCCATTCGGCCCTTCGAGCCAGCACCGCCATTTAATATGACCAAGGCTGATCATCCTGAATCAGTACCCCATTCCTGCTTTCACCCCATATCCCTTGATTCCGTTAGCCCTAAGAGCTCAAAGTCAAAGTCAAACTCAATTTTATTCGTCGCATGCACCCGAAGGTGCAGTGAAATGAATTTGCCAGCAGCGATACACTCAAAAAGAACACACAATACACAATAAAATTTAACACAAACAGCTAGATCTAACTCTCTCTTGAACACATCCAATGAATTGGCCTGCACCGCCTTCTGTGGCAGAGAATTCCACACATTCACAACTCTCTGATGGGATGGGAAAGGGGAACAAAACATGACAGCAGAGGGTGGAGGGGACAAGAGAACCTGGGTGAATAAGGTGGACAATGGAGCAGAGAGGACCAGGTTACCTGAACTAGGATAATTCAACATTCCTACCTTTGGGACGTAGAGTACCCAGGCAAAATATGAAACTCTTCTAGAATGTTGGTTGCGTTTGACCACAGCCAGGCAGTGGAGAAGGGTAGGTTTACAGTGTACAGATACATGATAACGGGAATAATGTTCAGTGCAAGGTAATGCCTTGTAAGGTCCGATCAAAGATAGTCCGAGAGTCTCCAATGAGGTAGAAAGTAGCTCAGGACTGCTCTCTAGTTGTTGATAGGATGATAACAGCTGGGAAGAAACTGTCCCTAACTCTGGAGATGCGTGTTTTCACACTTCTGTACACCTCTTGCCTGTTGGGAGAGATTGTTAAGGCCTTGGACACGCTAGAGGCAGGAAACATGTTCCCGATGTTGGGGGAGTCCAGAACCAGGGGCCACAGTTTAAGAATAAGGAGTAAGCCATTTAGAACGGAGACGAGGAAACACTTTTTCTCACAGAGAGTGGTGAGTCTGTGGAATTCTCTGCCTCAGAGGGCGGTGGAGGCAGGTTCTCTGGATGCTTTCAAGTGAGAGCTAAATAGGGCTCTTAAAAATAGCAGAGTCAGGGGATATTGGGATATGGGAAGAAGGCAGGAACGGGGTACTGATTGGGGATGATCAGCCATGATCACATTGAATGGCGGTGCTGGCTCGAAGGGCCGAATGGCCTCCTCCTGCACCTATTGTCTATTGATTCCATGGAGTTAATGATGGAAATTATTAATATTGTACTCTGTGTGGGAGAATGGAACGCGTACTTGCGTCTCAGGAGTGAGCCTTAAACCCACAACCTGCCTACTCCATGGTGGAAAGCAACTCAGCGAGGAGCTACAAATAGTGGCGACACGGTGGCGTAGAGGTAGAACTACTGCCTCACAGCGCCAGAGGCCCGGGTTCGATCCTGACTACGGGAGCTGTCTGTACGGAGTTTGTACGTTCTCCCCGTGACCTGCGTGGGTTTTCTCCGAGATCTTCGGCTTCCTCCCGCACTCCAATCTCGTGCAGGTTTATAAGTTCGTTGGCTTGGTATAAGTGTAAATTGTCCCGAACGTGTGTAGGACAGTATTAATGTGCGGGGATCGCTGGTCGGCGTGGAGTCGGTGGGCCGCAGGGTGTTGGTTTCCGTGCTGTATCTCTAAACTAAACTAAAAAAACGAAAGAATCGCCATTGCCTACAGCACGCACGGTCGTGCCAACACAACCTGCCCACCGGTTTAACAAATTCATCTTTAAACAAGCAGAGCGCTGCACCTCTTCATGTTGTGGTGCAACAATGGCCGGCTTCCAAAGAAAGCTCTGCCAAGCCAGGAGGTACATCTGGGCAATTGGCCAGGAGGTAACCTCAGCCATCTTCCTGGTGGTGACACAGCCAGTAACCACAACCTGCAACACAACGCTCATTTTCACTTTGACACCTTTATCGATCAGTGTACCTCAAGGAGGGGTTCTCCCTCGCCCCCCACATTCAGCAACCAATGGATTTACCAGCTGATGTCTGGTCAAGTTCATCTCAGGCCAAATGAGACATTTGTGTCTTGGGTCAGTGACACTTTGAGTTAGTCTCATTTTGGGTCGGTCTCATTGTGGGTAAGTTTCATTTTGGGTGGGTTTCATCTCGGGTCTCAGCTTTGCCTCGGATCAATTTTACTTTGGACCAATGTCATACCTTCAGGGACCCACCTCCAGCAGTCATGCCTTAAGCAAACTGTGGAAGAACTTTTCCTTTCCTTTGTGTGGGAAGAAACTGCAGATGCTGATTTACGCCTCCTTTCCTTTTCTTTCCTTCCATCTCCTTTCCTTTCAATTCCGTTCTTCTCTTTTCCTTTCCTCTCCTCGCCTTTCCTTTGTCCCCACAGTTTGTCCGCAGCGAGTACGGCAGAGGGACCCGGCGTGGGGGAACCGCTGACAGCAAAGAAGGGCCCAGCATGGGTGGGGGGGGGGGGGGCCCGAGGTCAAAGAGGGGCCATTGGGGACTACATTGAACACTTTGATCATTGAGTCGTAGCCAGCGAATGATCGATCATGGGACTTGGTGACACTTAGTTTAGTTTACAGATACAGAGCAAAAACAGGCCCGTCAGGAAACGGACCAGCGATCCCTGCACACTAGCACCATCCTACGCGCACTCTGGGACAATTTTCAATTTTGCCGATGTCAATTAACTTACAAACCTGTACCTCTTTAGAGTGTGGGCGGAAACCTGCGCCACCTGGAGAAAACCCGCAGGTCGCGGGGAGAACATACAAATTCCGTACAACCATCAGCATCAAACCCGGGTCTCTGGCGCTGTAAGGCAGCAACTCTACCGCTGCGCCACCGTGACGCTCTTCAAAAGATGGTCAAACAGTCCAGAATAATCCCTCTCCCCTCATCCTACTCCCAGACCCACCTCAGCCAAGATCTTGGCCAAGTAAATTATTGGCACTGTGCCTTCTGGAGGGATTAAGCTGGTGCCCCTGTAATGGATACTTATGGTGACGGCAAAAAATGGTTTCCTGCATCATTTTCCTGAAAATCAAATAGTTGTTGGAATGGCGGAAGTGGTGGAAATGCTGTACATAAATATAAATAAATATATATATATTAAGTAAATATCACACATTAAATACATATTTCAGGATAATTTACAAACCATACACAAAATTTGCTTGAGGTTACAACACGAATAACATCAGGTCGAGCGTAGAGACAAGCGAACTGGTGCTTGGCCAACGGGTTACAGAGGCCTACGAGGGGACGTGTTGGTTTTAGACGAGTACTTGTGGGCTGTGGTGACCCAGAGCCTGCTGAGAATCACAGGTGGATCTGGAATCCACTCCCAACCAGATGCCACAACTTTGAATTGATCCGGACGTAGCTATCACGCTTGTGTAGGAAGGAACTGCAGATGCTGATTCGCACCAAAGATAGACACAAAATGCTGGAGTACTTCAGCGGGACAGGCAGCATCTCTGGAGAAAAGAAACATGTGACATTTCGGGGGGCGAGACCGAAGCTGCGTCACCCGAAACATCACATCCTTTTTCTCCAGAGATGCTGCCTGACTGGCTGAGTGACAACAGCACTTTCATAAGGTCATAAGGAATAGGAGTAGAATTAGGCCATTCGGCCCATCAAGTCTACCCCGCCATTCAACCATGGCTGATCTATCTCTCCCTCCCAACCCCCATTCTCCTGCCTTCTCCCAATAACCTCTGACACCCGCACTAATCAAGAATCTATCTATCTCTGCCTTAAAAATATCCACTGACTTGGCCTCCACAGCCTTCTGTGGCAAATAATTCCACAGACTCACCACCCTCTGACTAAAGAAATGTCTCCTCCTTTCCTTCCTAAAAGTACGTCCTTTAATTCTGAGGTTACAACCTCTAGCCCCAGACGCTCTCATTAGTGGAAACATCCTCTTCACGTCCACTCTATCCAAGCCTTTCACTATTCTGTGTCTATCGGTGTGATTTTGTGTCTATCTCAAGTTTGTAGGTTAATCAGGCTTCTGTAAATTGTCCCTGGTGTGTAGAATAGAACTAATGTATGGGTGATGTTTGGTCGACATGAACTCTGTGGTTCTCCTCCCTCACACTGGGTTCTCTTAGCAAGGGGAATGTAAACCCCCGCCCAGGTCTAACAAATGGCCCTGTCCCACGGTACAAGTTCATTCAAGAGCTATCCCGAGTTTAAAAAAAAATATCAAACTCGTGGTAAGCACGGAGAATGAACGTAGCGGGTACGTTGGAGCTCGGGGACGTCTCTTAGCTGCTCATAACGCTAACGGCAGGTACTCGGGAAGACTCGCTAACGGCAGGTAAGCACGGGAAGACTCGTGAAGATTTTTCAACATGTTGAAAAATGTCCACGAGAGCCCCGAGTACCGACGAGTGGCCATTACCGTAAATCTCCGAGTTCGAATCAGGGCAAACTCGGGAGAATTCTTTGAATGAACTCGTACCGTGGGACAGGGCATTAAAGAGTTCCCCTGTAGTAATGTGAACCACATTGAGAATCATGCAGAAACAAAGAACTGCAGATGCTGGCTTATACCACGAGGTGCTGGAGTAACTCAGCGGGTCAAGCAGCATCTCTGCAGAAAAAGGATGGGTGACGTTTCGGGTCGGGTCCCTTCTTCAGAATCATGCATCTTCAGTGGTCACAGTGAACATATGGACAGAGTATCAGGAGAACTGTCTTTCCAATGTCTGGCAGGTGAAATTGCGGAGCAGATGCGTGAATTTTGTCTCGTTGTTCACTGGTAACAATGTGAAATCAAGCTGTTGAGAGAGGCGTGAGCTGCCTAGCTCTGTCTGTCGAATAAATGCCAGACAGCAAATACCTGTCTCGCTTACTGGAGAGCGCGTAACATTAAAAAACTATTAATTGTACCTTGGTACACGCGACAATAATAAACTAAACAAAGGAATGCACGGCGACGCAGCGGTATAGTTGCTGCCTTACAGCGCCAGGTCGATCAGCGCGGGTTCGATCCTGACTTTGGGTGCTGTCTGTACAGAGTTTGTACGTTCTCCTCTTGAACTGTATGGGTATTCTCCGGGTGCTCTGGTTTCCTCCCACATTCCAAAGATGTACATGTTTATAGGCAAATTGGCTTTGGTAAATTTGTAAATTGTCATATTCATAGAGTGATACAGTGTGGAAACAGGCCCTTCGGCCCAACTTGCCCACAGCACCCAACATGTCCCAGCTTCACTAGTCCCACCTGCCAGTATTTGGTCCATATCCCTCCAAACCTGTCCTATTCATGTACCCCTGTTCTATCCATGTCTAACTGCTTCTTAAATGTTGTGATAGTCCCTGCCTCAACTACCTCCTCTGGCAGCTTGTTCCATACATCCACCACCCTTTGTGTGAAAAAGTTACCACTCAGATTCCCATTAAATCTTTTCCACCATTAAATCTTTGTCCCTAGTGTGTGTAGGATAATGTTGGTGCGCAGGGATCAGTGGTCGGCGTGGACTCAGTGGGCCAAAGGGCCTGTTTCCGCACTGTATCTTTAAACTAAACCTGCAGAAACTTGAGGAAGGAACAAGGTATTTTGACCGATTAAGGGCCTGTCCCACTAGGCCGTCATTTGCACCTAATTTACGCGTCATATGTAAAATAGGTCGACGCCACGTTGCGCGCAAACCACGCGTCATCATGCATCAGCTCAGCCGTCTGGTGCGCGTGACGTCATTAGAATACCCTGCGGCACGCGGCGACGCATGGTTACTCACGGTGACGTAACCACGCATCACCACACGATACACGTGAGACGTCGGGACGCCAGCGTGCGACGCCAATGCGTCAGCGTGCGTACCCGATGCGTCAGTGTGCGTACGCGATAAGTCACGCAGGTGGCGCGCGAGGATTTCGTTACTCTACGAAATCCTGGAGCGCCGCACGATACCACGCGCCACCGCATGCTATTCCACGCCTCACCATGCGCAACGCATGCGCAACCCACGCGCCGACCTTATTTACATATGACACGTAAATGAGGCGCAAATGACGGCCAAGTGGGACAGGCCCTTTAGATGGTTCATTCTGTGAAGGATGTTTCTATGACGACAGTAAAATGAAAATGTCCTGAAGCTGTGAAAGGCGATAATTAAATGCAACTTCTTGCAACAGGTTGGTGAACTAAGCCGTTATAAACATTAATCAGGAATGCTCATCTCAATGGCCAATATTGCCCTGGGATAGACACAAAATGCTGGAGTAACTCAGCGGGTCAGGCAGCATCTCTGGAGAAAAGGAATGGGTGACGTTTCGGGTTGGGTCCCTTCTTCAGACCTGTGATAAGAAAGTGCCTATTTAATTTCTAATTAATTTATTACATTTCTGATCCATTTCTTCCCTCTTGACTGGTTATATCCCTTACCCCAGAATCACGAGGTTGTGGGTTCACACAGAATTTTGTCTGTGAGGTTCAGCAAGGGCCGCACAATGGCGCAGTGGCTAGAGCTGTTTCCTCACAGCACCAGGGACCTGGGCTCGATCCTGACCTTGTGTGCTGTCCGTGTGGAGTTTGCATAATGCTCCCTGTGACTCCGGGTGCTCCGAATTTCTCCCACGTCACAAAAAGGTGCAGGTTTGTAGGTTTATAGGGCTCTGTAAATTGCCCCTTGCGTGGAGGGAGAGGGGGAGAAAGTAGGATGACATGGAACTACTGTGAACGACTGATCGATGGACAGCACAGACTCCATGGGCTGAAGGGTCTGTTTCCATGCTGTATCACCAAAGTAAAACTGAAACATGGACCAAGATATCAATGCAGGGGAGATAGGGGGTATAGTCCTCCTGCTGTAATGTTGAACAAACAACTAACAAGGAGATGAATAGATCAGGTAGACACACATCATCTCTTGTTCAGAGTAGGAGAATCGAGAACCAGAGGACATAGGTTTAAGGTGAGGGGGGAAAGAATTAATAGGAACATGAGGGGTAACCTTTTCATGCAAAGAGTGGTGGGTGTACGGAACGAGCTTTCAGAGGATGTAGTTGAGGGCAGGTTTAAGAAATATTTAGACAGGTACATGGATAGGACAGGTTTAGAGGGATATGAGTCAAACGCAGGCAGGTGGGACAAGTGCAGATGGGACATCTGTCTGAAGAAGGGTTTTGAAGAAGCACCAAGTCTGAAGAAGGGTTTCGGCCCGAAACGTTGCCTATTTCCTTCGCTCCATAGATGCTGCTGCACCCGCTGAGTTTCTCCAGCACTTTTGTCTACCTGCAGATGGGACATGTCGGCCGGTATGGGCAAATTGGGCCAAAGGGCCTGTTTCCACACTGTAAGACTGCAGATGCTGGTTTACAAAAAAAAAAGGCTGTAATTGCTGGAGTAACTCAGCGGGTCAGGCAACACCTCTGAAGGACATGAAAAGGTGGCGTTTCGGGTCAGAGTTGAGGAGGGTGCAAATTGTGCTCTGGCATCAACTGAAGGAGAGCAGAGCGTTCTTCCCATTACCTGGCAGAGCTGCCTCCAGCAGACAAGGACTGTTAAACAGAGTCGACGGTCACACATTGCACGGCCTGTTTGCACCAGCATTGCTGTGCTTGCCAAAAGCAACAAGACAGCCCCGGCAGCAGAGCTATTGGCTGTGTGTGGAGAACTTGGAGATCTGACCGAAAACTATGAGGAAGGACGATATAAATGTTTCTCTTTCTTCGTGCTTCTGTTGGCAGCACCATCCAGACCACAGAGGTGTCCAGCAGCAAAAACCAATAGCAAAGGGCAGAACTGGCTGGGATAGTGAGAGTATCGGAAGGAACTAACACTGTCCCAAAGGTGAAGACAAAATGCTGGAGTAACTCAGCAGGACAGGCAGCATCTCTGGAAAAAAAGGGGAACAGGTGATGTTTTTTGGCGAAAGTCTATTTTGAAATTTTAAAAAAAAAGATCTATTTTCAGACTGAAGAAAGGTCTCGACCCGAAACGTCACCCATTCCTTCTATTCAGAGATGCTGCCTGTCCTGCTGAGTTACTCCAGCATTTTTTGTCTACCTTTGAGATAGTGAGAGTGATAGTTTTTTTATCATTCTCATCCCTTCCTCAACGCATCGGAAGCCACTTTACTCTTTCGAAAACCTTTGGTGAGAGAGTTGATGGATTTTTCGTTTATTTTCAATGGTGGCAAAAATAATTAACAAGTGTCATGAAAGACCATTATCACACTATTTCACACTCTTAAACAGCATCTATTTCTCTCCCCACAGACCCACATTTGCAGCTACTGCAATGGTACTGCGGTTGGAGTCGTTAAAGGGACCTGTCCCACTTTCCCGAGCTGCTCACGAATTCTCCCGAGTTTTCCCCTTGATTCAAACTCTGAGAATGTTCATAACGGGTCCGTAGGAGGCCATAGATATATCGTAGCGGCTCGTTATGTCAGCCTTAGGTACTCGGGGCATTAAATGTTGCCATTTTTCTCCCCCCGACTATCTTTTTACTCGTGGCCATTTTTTGTCATGCTGGAAAAAACGTCCCGACTTACCTGATGCCCCGAGTACCTACGGCTGGCAATAACGAGCCACTACGATATATCTACGGACTCCTACGGCCTCCTACGGACCTGTTACGAACATTCTCCGAATTTGAATCAAGGGGAAAACTCGGGAGAATTCGTTAGCAGCTCGGGAAACTGGGACAGGCCCTTAACTCTTCCCTCGCCTGCATCCTTCCAGCCTGCTGAGTTACTCCAGCATTTTGTGTCTATCTTCAGTTTAAACCAGCATCTGAAGTTCCTTCCTACACAGAGCACATTAGCCTTTGTTTGAAGCAATAATTTAAAAAAAATCTTTGTTTGCTCGGAACATTTTGTGTTCTATGCAAGATTCCAGCATCTGCAGTTCCTTGCATCACCAAACATTTCTCCTCAGCTCAGTCCTAAATTCAATGATTCAATGACACTTTTCTGTCGCATGGTTAGGGGGTCGGATAGGCGATTCTGTGGACGCAGTCAGGAGACCCGGATGGTAGTTTGCCTCCCTGGTGCCAGGGTCAGGGATGTGTCTGAACGCGTCCAAGATATCCTGAAATCGGAGGGAGAGGAGCCTGAGGTTGTGGTACATATAGGTACCAATGACATAGGCAGAAAAAGAGAAGAGGTCCTGAAAGGAGAATTTAGGGAGTTGGGAGAAGAGTTAAGGAGTAGGTCCGCAAAGGTAACAATCTCAGGATTACTACCTGTGCCACGCGACAGTGAGAGTAGGAATGAAATGAGGTGGAGGATAAATGCATGGCTGAGGAACTGGTGCAGCGGGCAGGGATTCAAATTTCTGGATCATTGGGACCTCTTTTGGGAAGGTGTGACCTGTACAGAAAGGACGGGTTGCACTTGAACCCGAGGGGAACCAATATCCTGGCGGGGAGATTTGCAAAGGCTACTGGGGAGACTTTAAACTAGAACGGTTGGGGGGAAGGGACTCAAATAGAGAAAGATAGTAGAAACTGTGGGAGGCAGGAGGCAGAGAAGGGAAGCACTCGGACCCAAAATGTAGGGGAGAAAGAAGAAAAAGATAATAAACAGAGAATAAGTGGTGGTGGGTTTCTTAAATGTGTATATTTTAATGCTAGGAGCATTGTAAGAAAGGTGGATGAGCTTAGAGTCTGGATTGACACCTGGAAGTATGATGTTGTGGCGATCAGTGAAACATGGTTGCAGGAGGGCTGTGATTGGAAACTAAATATTCCAGGATTTCGTTGCTTCAGGGGTGATAGAATTGGAGGGGCAAGAGGGGGGGTGTTGCATTGCTTGTCAAGGAAGATATTACAGCAGTGCTTTGGCAGGATAGATTAGAGGGCTCGTCTAGGGAGGCTATTTGGATGGAGCTGAGAAATGGGAAAGGTGTAGCAACACTTATAGGGGTGTATTATAGACCGCCAAATGGAGAGCGAGAATTGGAAGCGCAAATATGTAAGGAGATAGCAGATATTAGTAGTAAGCACAAGGTAGTGATTGTGGTGATTTCAATTTTCCACACATAGACTGGGAAACACATTCTGTAAAAGGGCTGGATGGTTTGGAGTTTGTAAAATGTGTGCAGGATAGTTTTTTGCAGCAATACATAGAGGTACCTACTAGAGAAGGGGCAGTGCTGGACCTCCTGTTAGGAAATGAGACAGGGCAGGTGGCGGAGGTAAGCGTCGGGGAGCACTTCGGGTCCAGTGATCACAATACCATTAGTTTCAATATAATTATGGAGAGGGTCAGAACTGGACCTAGGGTTGAGATTTTTGATTGGAGAAAGGCTAACTTTGAGGAGATGCGAAAGGATTTAAAAGGAGTGAATTGGGACATGTTGTTTTATGGGAAGGATGTAGAAGAGAAATGGAGGACATTTAAAGGTGAAGTTTTAAGAGTACAGAATCTTTATGTCCCTGTTTGGTTGAAAGGAAATAGTAAAAATTGGAAAGAGCCATGGTTTTCAAGGGAAATTGGACACTTGGTTTGGAAAAAGAGAGAGATCTATAATAATTATAGGCAGCATGGAGTAAATGAGGTGCTTGAGGAGTATAAAGAATGTAAAAAGAATATTAAGAAAGAAATTAGAAAAGCTAAAAGAAGATATGAGGTTGCTTTGGCAAGTAAGGTGAAAGTAAATCCAAAGGGTTTCTACAGCTATATTAATAGCAAAAGGATAACAAGGAATAAAATTGGTCCATTAGAGAGTCAGAGTGGACAGCTATCTGCAGAGCTAAAAGAGATGGGGGAGATATTGAATAATTTCTTTTCTTCGGTATTCACCAAGGAGAAGGATATGGAATTAGGTGAGGTAAGGGAAACAAGCAGAGTAGCAATGGAAACTATGAGATTCAAAGAAGAGGAGGTGCGGACACTTTTGAAAAATATGAAAACGGATAAGTCTCCAGGTCCTGACAGGATATTCCCGAGGACATTGAGGGAAGTTAGTGTAGAAATAGCAGGGGCTATGACAGAAATATTTCAAATGTCATTAGAAACGGGAATAGTGCCGGAGGATTGGTGTACTGCGCATGTTGTTCCGTTGTTTAAAAAGGGTTCGAAGAGTAAACCTAGCAATTATAGTCCTGTTAGTTTGAAGTCAGTGGTGGGCAAATTAATGGAAAGGATACTTAGAGATAATATATATAAGCATCTGGATAAGCAGGGTCTGATTAGGAACAGTCAACATGGATTTGTGCCTGGAAGGTCATGTTTGACTAATCTTCTAGAATTTTTCGAAGAGGTTACTAGGGAAATTGATGAGGGTAAAGCAGTGGATGTTGTCTATATGGACTTCAGTAAGGCCTTTGACAAGGTTCCTCATGGAAGGTTGGTTAAGAAGATTAAATTGTTGGGTATTAATGGTGGAGTAGCAAGATGGATTCAACAGTGGCTGAATGGGAGATGCCAGAGAGTAATGGTGGATGGCTGTTTGTCAGGTTGGAGGCCGGTGACTAGTGGGGTGCCTCAGGGGTCTGTGTTGGGACCACTGTTGTTTGTCATGTACATCAATGATCTGGATGATGGTGTGGAAAATTGGATTAGTAAGTATGCAGATGATACTAAGATAGGTGGTGTGGTGGATAATGAAGTAGATTTTCAAAGTCTACAGAGAGATTTAGGCCATTTAGAAGAGTGGGCTGAAAGATGGCAGATGGAGTTTAATGCTGATAAATGTGAGGTACTACATCTCGGCAGGACAAATCAAAATAGGACGTACATGGTAAACAGTAGAGAATTGAGGAATGCAGTTGAACAGAGGGATCTAGGAATAACTGTGCATAGTTCCCTGAAGGTGGAATCTCATGTAGATAGGGTGGTAAAGAAAGCTTTTGGGATGCTGGCCTTTATAAATCAGAGCATTGAATATAGAAGTTGGGATGTAATGTTAAAATTGTACAAGGCATTGGTGAGGCCAATTCTGGAGTATGGAGTACAATTTTGGTCGCCTAATTATAGGAAGGATGTCAACAAAATAGAGAGAGTACAGAGGAGATTTACTAGAATGTTGCCTGGGTTTCAGCAACTAAGTTACAGAGAAAGGTTGAACAAGTTAGGTCTTTATTCTTTGGAGCGCAGAAGGTTAAGCGGGGACTTGATAGAGGTCTTTAAAATTATGAGCGGGTTTGACGTGGATAAGCTTTTTCCATTGAGAGTAGGGAAAATTCAAACAAGGGGACATACTTGAGAATTAAGGGACAGAAGTTTAGGGGTAACATTAGGGGGAACTTCTTTACTCAGAGAGTGGTAGCTGTGTGGAATGAGCTTCCAGTGGAAGTGGTGGAGGCTGGTTCGATTTTATCCTTTAAAAATAGATTGCATGGGTATACGGACGGGAAAGGAATGGAGGGTTATGGTCTGAGTGCAGGTAGATGGGACTAGGGGGAAGTATTTAAATTTTTTTTTTTAAGTTCGGCACGGACTTGAAGGGCCGAGATGGCCTGTTTCCGTGCTGTAATGGTTATATGCACGTAGGTACGGTGAGGGGTCAAGGAAAGAGCGTTCACGTCGCGGCCCTGTTTCCACCAATCTTTTCACCACTACGCACAAGAAGCACAAGAAGCGCAAGAGGCCATTGTATGCAGATGCCGAGAAGTGTGCTCAGCTATGGCTGAACAATATAGACAATAGAAAATAGGTGCAGGAGTAGGCCATTCGGCCCTTCAAGCCAGCACCGCCATTCAATGTGATCATGGCTGATCATCCCCAATCAGTATCCCGTTTCCTGCCTTCTCCCCATATCCCCTGACTCCGCTATCTTTAAGAGCCCTATCTAGCTCTCTCTTGAAAGTATCCAGAGAACCGGCCCCCGCCGCCCTCTGAGGCAGAGAATTCCACAGACTCACAACTCTCTGTGTGAGAAAGTGTTTCCACAATTTGTAATCTTGTGATGTGGACTCGATAAGAAGACGAAGGTACGATGAAATTTGTTGCTTTTGCATACAATGCAGTATGATCATACAGCGGTCCTCACCGAAGTCGTACACAAAGAGTTGCCACGTTTTTGGCACCGACAAAGTTTCAAAAGTTCTTAGTAGAGCCTTAACATCTCGCCGCGGTGAAGCAGGCTAGTCGTTGCATGTGGCCGCGGGCGACCCACTGGGTAGGGTTGCCGACTGTCCCGTATTAGCCGGGACCATCCTCTCCTGCCTCTAAAATAAAGTTGTATTTTCTCAGTGAAGTCACCTCTCTTTTTTCCGGAGAACGCATGCCATGCTTGCTCAGCTGTTTTTTCATGCAGCACCGGGGGGGGGGGGGGGGCACAGTGGCGCAGTGGTAGAGTTGCTGCCTCACAGCACCAGAGACACAGGTTCGATCCAACCATGCCCTGTGACCGTGTGGGTTTTCTCCACGTGCTCCGGTTTCCTCCCACATCCCAAAGACATGTAGGTTTGTAAGTTTAAGAAAGAACTGCAGATGCTGGAAAAACCTACGGTAGACAAAAAGCTGGAGAAACTCAGCGGGTGAGGCAGCTCTATGGAGCGAAGGAATGGGTGACGTTTCGGGTCGAGACCCTCACATCAGTCTGAAGAAAGGTCTCGACCCGAAACGTCACCCATTCCTTCGCTCCATAGATGCTGCCTCACCCACTGAGTTTCTCCAGCTTTTTGTCTACCTTAGGTTTGGTAAGTTAATTGCTTTCTGTAAATTGTCCCTAGTGTGTAGGATAGAACTAGTGCATGGGCGGTCATTGATAGGGACGGACTCGGTGGGCTGAGGTGTCTGTTTCCACGCTATATCTCCAAACTAAACAAACTTGCCACCCCAGGAACTAGGCTGGTATCCTTCACTGAACTTCCTCTGTGACAAGTCTATCCTCCTTAGTTTTAGTTCAGATAGAGTCTGCCCTGACCAGCGATCACCCCGTACACTAGCACTATCCCACACACTATGGGACAATTTACAATTTTACCAAAGCCCATTAACCTACAAACCTGTACGTCTTTTGGAGTGTGGGTGGAAACCGGAGCGCCCGGAGAAAACCCACGCAGGTTACGGGGAGAAAGTACAAACTCCATACGGATAGAACACGTGGTCAGGATCGAACCCGGGTCTCTGGCGCTGTGAGGCAGCAACCCTACCGAGGTGCCACCGTGCCGCCCTGTACACAATACGACAAACCTGCTCAAGTGAAGGGCGGCCCCCCAACTGTAATCGTGTGGGTCTGATGTCACAGTATCCCTGGGATGAATCGATGCTTTGTGGCTCCTTTCAACAGAGGCTCCATTATTCAGCGCAAGTTAAAGGAACTTTAGCAAACACAAGCCCAAACAGCAAGTAGACACCAAATGCTGGAGTAACTCAGCGGGACAGGCAGCATCTCTGGATAGAAAGAATAGGTGACATTTTGGGTCGAAATCCTTCTTCGGACCCGAAACGTCAGCCAATCCTTCTATCCAGATCTTCGGCCTTTCTCACTGAGTTACTCCAGCATTTTGTGTCTAACTTCAGTGTGAACCAGCATCTGTATTTCTTTCCTACACAAAACAGCATGTGTTTCTTTTAAGGTCGATTCTACCCCACGTGGTGAAGGGCACTTTGTGGAGTAATTGAAGAGGAGTGGGAAGGAATTGAACAGGTTGTTATTATTGAGGACAGAAGTTTGAGTCATGTACGGGTTTGTTGTCATATGCACATGTACGGTGGGGGACAGGCACAACGTAACATCTTGCTTGTTAGCATCACAGTTGCTCTTTGAAGATAAGTGCGCAATTCAAAATACCCTTGATAGGGTTGAATGTGCCACATATTTACTCTGGTGACAAAGCAAATAGAATGAAGGAAGAAAATGGAGCAGGGAGAGGAACACAGGGAGTGTGTGGACAAAGACTGTCATATTTGCAACTCAGCCACAGCTTTTCTCAAGTTCATTCCGCAGATTAGGAAAAGCCTTGTGCATGCGGTGAATCAACAATCCGCGATGCTGGAGATGAGGGTATCGACGAGCTCCACCAACAGAATGGATGGGAAGATATTTCCCTGATCACCGATGCATAAACAGAGCCACAAAATTGCCATCCAAGTGCTCTCCGGATAGCTGGCACAGTGGAAGTAATGCAAGCTCATTTTCTTTCCAACTAATTTTCACCATTACCCTGTGCCAGATGCCTAGTTCCTAAGATAGACACAAAATGCTGGAGTAACTCAGCGGGACAGGCAGCATCTCTGGAGACAAGGAATGGGTGACGTTTTGGGTCGAGACCATTCTTCAGACTGAGGCAGGCAAGTTTTCAGGCAAGTTTTTTACGCAGAGTGCGGGCGGCGAGTGCCTGGAAGGTGCTGTCAGATACAATAGTGCAATTGTAATTTTTCTGGATAGGCACATGGATAAGCAGGGAATGGAGGGTTTTGATGATGTGCGGGAAGATAAGAATTGGTCTTGGCATCATGGATGGCACAGATATTGTGGGCCGAAGGGCCTGTTCGTGTGCTGTTCCGTTCTGTGTTCTACGTGAGATGAGAGGCAGAGATTTAGCAGGAGAGTTCCAGAATTGCATGATAAGGGAATAAACGTTATCATGTATCTGTACGCTGTGTAAGTAAGAACTGCAGATGCTGGTTTAAAGCGAAGGTAGTCACAACATGTTGGAGTAACTCAGCAGGTGAGGCAGCATCTCTGGAGAGAAGGAATGGGCGATGTTTCGGGTCACGGCCCTTCATCAGACTGATCACTGTACACTGTAACGGCTCGATTGTAATCATGTATTGTCTTTCCGCTGACTGGTTAGCACGCAACAGAAGCATTTCACTGTACCTCGGTACATGTGACAAGAAACTAAACTGGACGTATGCTGGTGCACAGTAAATAAACAGAAGGGCTATTCTTTTTTTAATCAGAAAATGCCGAAATGATAACATTGTTTTCTAAAAATATTTGGCAGGAACGAGAGGGTTAAAGCTGCCAGTGTTGTGTCCATTAGACCAGTGCATGGGAATTATTCTGCGATGGAACATTAGCCACATACGCCGTCCTCCTGCCTGCCTGACAACTTGATTTACAATGCTACAGGGTCCCTCTTCATGACGTGCATCCCTTTTGGCAGCGCTCAGCTGCGAGGATTTTCCCAGTCGGAGACCCTTCCGGCTCGCTGCTTGTATGTAATAGTCTCAAGGCAGGTATCCCCCTTCGCTCTCCCCCATCCCCCTCCGTCCCCTCCTTCTCCCTTTTCAATGAATGGGAACTCAATGAATGGGAACTGTTCAGTCTTTTTATCCAGGACGTGCCAAATTTTTTTTCTCCATTCTCTCTGTGCACCCCCCCCCCCCTCCCTCCCTCCCTCCCACGCTTCCATCTCACCATGGGGGGTCATGACCTCAGCTTAAATCAGGCAAACGAGAGCACTCCAGCCTTGTTTTCATGTCATGTGTAATTAAGCATTCAACGCACATTCCCACCCCTCCTCCAACACACACTCGCGCTCACTGCTTAACCTTCAGCAGCCTAGATGGAGGCAGAGTCGTTCGATCTGCCTGCCGCACTTTAGTTTAATTTAGTTCAGAGATACAGCGCAGAAACAGGCCCTTCGGCCCGCCCCGACCAGAGGTCCCCACACACTAACGCTATCCTACACACACCAGGGAGCACATTTTACACTTGTACCAAGCCAATTAACCGGCAAACCTGGACGTCTTTGGAGCGTGGGAGGAAAAGGAAGATCTCGGAGAAAACCCACGCAGTCGCGGGGAGAACGTTCAAACTCGGTACGGACGAGCACCTGTGGTCGGGATGGAACCCGGGTCTCTGGCGCTGCAAGGCGGCAACTCTACCGCTGCGCCACCGTGCTGCCCATTTAATTAACTTGTTTTATTGAACTGTACCAACACCATCCCCTCTTCTTCTGAATGCCCTGCGCCAGGGCAAGATCTCGGAGACCCGCTGTCTTCGGTTCGCAGAAGGAGAGATGTTAGATATGCAGTTTTAACCCCGCAGCTGGGTTGAGTTGAATTTAGTTTATTGTCACGTGTACCGAGGTACAGTGAAAAGCTTTTGTTGCGTGCTAACCAGTCAGCGGAAAGACAATGCATGATTACAATCGAGCCGTCCACAGTGTGCAGATACCTGATAACGAAATAATGTTTAGTGCAAAGTAAAGCTAGTAAAGTCCGATCAAAGTCCCATTGAGGTCGAGATTGGCCGCCTCACCCAGCCTAAGCATCACATTTTCATGGGCAAAAGTCCTGAAGTAAGTGGCTAAAAAGAACAGCTGCAAACATGGTTTCTGATAGTGTCGGAGTGCGCTATTGGAAGTTTAGTTTAGAGATATAGCGTGGAAACAGGCCCTTCGGCCCACCAAGTCCACACTGACCCCTGCACATTTAACACTGCCCTACACACATCGGGGACAATTTTACATTTAACCTACAAACCTTTGGAGGGTGAGAAGATCTTGGAGAAAACCCGCGCAGGTCATGGGGAGAACGTATAAACTCCTTACAGACAAGCACCTGCAGTCAGGATCGATCCCGGTGCTGTAAGGCAGTACCTCTACCGCTGCACCACCATGCCGAGAGTAGGAACTCCACCGCACATGAAGATGTGTGACATGAGGTGGCACCATCTTCACTCCACGACCTGGTCCCATTGGCGAAGATCCGACACAGCTCGTCATCAAATCCCCATTCATTGCGAGCAAGACAAAAGTGGATTTCTTGGCATGAGACCTTCTTGCGAAAGTATTCAGCGCTGGGACAAAGTGCACTTTGAGTTAAAGAACCCAGCATATCGCAAAAACAAGAAAGCCTTCACTTCACAGCTTTCTTGTGGCGAAATCAATTGAAAGGAAAAACAATCAAGTTTGGCATTAAGAGAGAACTCGAGTCTTTGAAGGGATTTGTTTCAAATATCTGGGTACATTTTGTTGGCTTTAGGACCACCGGCTAGTAAAAGAGAATAAAAATCAAAAATACATTCCATGCAAATTAACACTGAATGTTGTCTAACCTCTTTTGTGGCCATTTTGTCGAAGCAGTGAGAATATTGTGTATTGTCACTGGCGTTGGAGATATCTGAGGTAATATGCTTTGTCTTTGACTCTGGGCTTTAAGGGCCTGTCCCACTCGGCGATTTTTTCGGCGACTGCCGGCGTCTTTGACAGACGTATCAGGGTCGCCGAAAGATTTTGAACATTTCATAATCCAGCGGCGACACTTGAGGAGACACCGCGCGTCAATACGTCGTCACGCCACGACTTTTTCGGTGACCTGATACGACAGTCAATGATGCCGACAATCGCCAAAAAATTGGCAAGTGGGACAGGCCCTTTAGAGATGCAGTGTGGAAACAGACCATTCACCCCACTGAGTCCACGTCGACCAGCGATCCCCGTACACTAACACTATCCGACACACATTAGAGACAATTTACTATTTTACGCCTTTGGAGTGTGGGAGGAAGCCGGAGCACCCGGAGAAATCCCACGCAGCCACGGGGAGAACGTACAAACGCTCGACAGACAGCACCTGTAGTCAGGATCGAACCCAGGTCTCTGGCGCTGTAAGGCAGCAACTCTACTGGTGCAACTCTACATGCCGCCCAGTCTTCAAATATTGTAGCAAATTCTTCATCCAAACAGCAGACCAGCGGGGGCTGAAAGGGAAACTCGGGCAAAGTCTCCAACCTCTCGTTCCTGGCCAGCAGCAAACAACTTCATTTTGGTTACCAAATCCCAGATCATGCATAGCAGAGGCAGTGGTATATAAAATTAAGAGAGGCATCATCGATAGGCAAGACACTCAGAAGCTTTATCCAACGGTGAAAATGTCAAGGACTAGAGTGCGTAGCTTTAAACCCCTGTCCCACGGTACGAGTTCATTCCAAGAGTTCTCCCAAGTTTGCCCTGATTCAAACTCGGAGATTTACGGTAATGGCCACTCGTCGGTACTCGGGGCTCTCGTGGACATTTTTCAACATGTTGAAAAATCTCCACAAGTCTTCCCATGCTTACCTGCCGTTAGCGAGTCTTCCCGGGCACCTGCCGTTAGCACTAAGAGACGTCCCCGAGCTCCGACGTACCCGCTACGTTCATTCTCCGTGCTTACCACGAGTTTGATTTTTTTTAAACTCAGGAGAGCTCTTGGAATGATCTCGTACCGTGGGACAGGGCTAAGGTGAGAGGGAAAACGTTTAAAGGAGACGTGCAGGGCAAGTATTTTTTCCCAGGGAGAGGTGGAATGTGCTGCCAGGTGTGGTGGTGGACGCAAATACTATGGTGGCATTGAAGAGTCTTTTATATAGGCGCATGGATATTGACCACATGCACCCTCGTTCTTCATTGCAATGGAAGAAAGCAAGCAATCTCCATGTCGGTAGCAGCAATGTCAGCAGAATGAGAGACAATCTGATAATAGGTTAGTCCTTGCTGGAAGCGTTCTCCTCAGGGGCTGCCCCTCACTGCAAGCAAGAACGTATAGGCGTGAGCTGACGATGAACTCCTCAGCTTCTCTGTTCCATTTGATCGTATCACCACGGCATCTTAAACTCATCCACCTCCTTTGGTTACATATCACTTAATATCTTCGCTTAGCTTAAACCCATCATTTGATATTTATTATCAACCCCACAGCCGTAATATCGTGTGTGGGGAGAGAGTTCCAGTTTTCTCTGTCTCCGCACATGACGTTCCTCCTGACCCCCTGTACACACACCCACACTCTAACCTTAAAGGTTACACCTCCCTTGAGAGGAAATGGTGTCATCACAGTGCCCTATTAAACACCTCCATTATCTTAAATCATGATTAGGTCGTCTCTTAACCGACTAGACGCAAGCAAATAGCAGCCTTTTCGTAATTTAACCTTAGTACCATTTGAAGCTCCGGGCGGCACAGCGGTAGAGTTGCCGCCTTACAGCGCCAGAGACCCGTGTTCGATCCCGACCCAGGACGTTATCTATATGGAGTTAGCCCGTTATCCCTGTGACCTGCGCGGGTTTTCTCTGGGTGCTCCGGTTTCCTCCAACATTCCACAGACGTGCGGGTTTGTAGGCTGATTGGTTAAGGTAAAAATTGGAAATTGTCCCTTGTGTGTAGGATAGTGTTTGTGTGAGCGGGGTGATCGCTGGTCGGCCTGGACTCGGTGGGCCGAAAGGCCTGTTTCCGCGCAGTATCTCAAAACTATGCGTGACCTGAGGCAAAGAGGGACATATAATGGCTGATTATGTGGGGGTAGAGGGAGGGGAAAGCAAAAAGCAGATAGTTTTGTTCAACCACCATAACTCTCACCTCTAAGTCACCTGGACAAACCACTCTGGCTCAGCTCGCCTTTCCCTCCACATCAGTGCTGCCTTGCACTGTGACTTTGTCCCTTCTCCCAGCTTTCTTAATGACCACAAGACACCATAACAGCTCATGCAAGCTATCAAAACTTCAACCCCAGCTGCTTTACATTGCAGAGCATGTTATCAGGCAACCAAAACCATCCTATCACCAACTAGAGAGCAGTCCTGACCTCCCAGCGACCCCATTGGAGACCTTCGAAATATTTTTAATCGGACTTTGATGGACTTTATCTTGCAATAAAAATGATACCCTTTATCTTGACACAAAATGTTGGAGAAACTCAGCGGGACAGGCCGCGTCTCTGGAGAGAAGGAATGCGTGACGTTTCGGGTCGAGACCCTTCTTCAGACTCTCTCGACCAGAAACGTCACGCATTCCTTCTCTCCAGAGATGCTGTCTGTCCTGCTGAGTTACTCCAGCATTTTGTGTCTATCTTAAGTCAGGAAGAGGACAGGATTATCTTGTTTGGATGAGGTCAATAGAGCAGGAAAAACACCCTCACTGACGATATGATAGTGGCGTTTAGGAGACTTTTGGACAGGAGCATGGATATCAGGGAATGGAGGAATATGGATTACATGCAGGCAGATAAAATGGTCTTGGCATCGTATACCACTGACATTATGGGCTGAAGGGCCTGTTTCTGTGCTGTATGTTCTATGTTCTAAGATAACATTATCCTCTTGTGAATCAGACGTTGCTTCTAAAAGTTTAATAAGTCTTGATAATGAAGATTGAGCCGTTCATAATGATGTTTGGCCAATAATTCCCTCTCCAACACATCATTAATAAACAGATCTAGCTGTTCACATTGCTGTTTGTGTGAACTTGTTGCACGCAAATTAGCATTTCAGAGAGTCATGAACATTGCTGCAAATTATACTTCATTGACTGAAACACTTTGTGACAGCTGAGACTGTGTCAAGCCATTTTTACCCAAATATCCCTGATATCCATGCGCCTGTCCAAAAGTCTCTAAAGGGCCTGTACCACTGTGCGAGGTAATTCAAGAGCTCTCCCGAGCTTAAAAAAAAATCAAACTTGTAGTAAGCACGTGGAATGTACGTAGCGGGTACGTTGGAGCTCGGGACGTCTCTTAGCGGCTCGTAACGCTAACGGCAGGTACTCGGGAAACGCGGTAAGCTCGTGAAGATTTTTCAGCATGTTGAAAAATGTCCATGAGAGCCCTGAGAACCTACGAGCGGCTATTACCTTCATTCTCCGAGTTCGAATCAGGGGAAACTCGGGAGAACTCTTGAATTAGCTCGTACAGTGGGACAGGCCCTTTAAACGCCACTAGAAGGCTACCAAAGGCTGAATCAAAGGAGTATCGCGGAAAGAGGAGGAGAGTGGGTCAGGGAGGGATTTTCAGGGCTCAGGGTCAAGGCAACTGAAGGTGAGGTGGCTAAGGTGAAGCTATTAGAATTAGAGATGAGCATGAGGCAAGTCAACGGTGGAGTTCACTGATCGCGACAACATGTGGAGATGAAGGAATTAGAGAGGTAACGTTACTGTCTAATGCAATCTAGGAAAGTCATGCTGGAGTTTGGGTGCTGATTGTCTAACACAATTCTCACTTACCGTCCAACGTGGTTATTCCTTTCCCACGTGTCGGAAGGAACTGCAGATGCCGGTTTACACCAAAGATAGACACAAAATGTTGGAACAACTCATACAGGACAGGCAGCGTCTCTGGATGGAAGGAATGGGTGACGTTTCGGGTCGAGACCCTTATTCAGTCCTTCAGGTCTTCAGTCCTTCAGCATGTTGGTTCCATATGGGCTGCAAGTTAGTTCTGCCATGGACTGGGGCTGAAGAAGGGTTTTGACCCGAAACGTCACCTATTCCTTTTCTCCAGAGATGCTGCCTGAGTTACTCCAGCATTTTGTGTCGATATTCCTTTTCCATACATTTTGGAATATTTTTTTTAAACTTATACGCATTGCGAGAAGGTGAGGACCCCATGGCCCATCAAGCTCATTCTGCCATTGAGTAAAATCATAGCTGATTTGATGGTAACATCTGCTCTGTCTGCAACATTGGACCATTGAACCCTTGATAAAAACCCTTTCACCCACTTGCTTCTCACAAATCTATCTATCATTCGTCTTAAAAATATTCAAAGACTCTGTTGCCAGCATTCCACAAGAAAGAGTGTTCCAAAGACTCATAACTCCTTAAGAGAAAACATTTCAGCTAATCACGAGGGCAACACTATTTTTTTAGATAGTGACTCCTCAATGTGTTCCTCCAGCAGTTTGTCATTTGCTCAAAATTCCAGCATCTGCAGTTTCTTGTCTTGCCTCCTTCCAGATTGTTCAGTGAATTATCCCATCCAAGTGGGCGACACTGTGGCACAGTGGTGGAGTTGCTGCCATACAGCGTCAGAGGCCCGGGTTCAATCTTGACTACGGGTGCAGAATGTAGAATGTTTGTACGTTCTCTCGGTGACCTGCGTGGGTTTTCCCGGAGAGCTCCGGTTTCCTCCCACACTCCAAAGAGAGGTGCAGGCTTGAAGGCTATTTGGCTTGGTAAAATTGCAAACTGTCCCTGGTGTGTGTAGGATGGTGTTAGTGCGCGGGGATCGCTGGTCAGTGCCGACTTGGTAGGCCGAAGGATCCTCGCTGTATCTCTATACTAAACAACACACATTTGGCAGCTTACAACCCAGCGGTATGAATATGGATTTCTCTAACATCACGTAACCCTTGCTTTCCCTCTCTCACCGTCCCCCCCCTCACTCTATTTCTCCTGCTAGTTACACTATCCTCTTGATTAGATTTTACTGATTGTATGCCTCGTTGTCACCTTCCCCATAGCTAACAATGCACCATTCTACATTTCCTTGACCATCGCCTGCTTTGATATGTATTTTGAACACCTTACCCTTCCATATCTCTAGTGTCTCCCTCTCCCCTGACTCTTGCTTCGACCCGCAACGTCACCCATTCGTTCTCTCCAGAGATGCTGCCTGTCCCGCTGAGTTACTCCAGCATTTTGTGTCTACCTTCGGTGTAAACCAGCATCTGCAGTTCCTTCCTGCACACATGTATCTGTCTCCATCCCATGCACGACTAAATGGCGAACACAATGCGAGATGAACGGCCAAACTAGAAGAGTGAGCTTCCAAAATCAGCAACTTCAAGATGTCTCTCGCGTTTTGATGCCTTTTAGGGATCTCAGCCAGAGCAAGCAATGGGTGTCTGGTAGCATTAGGTTATGGGCGATTATGCTCGAGCAAAGGATTTTAAGAGTGTTGGCTTGCACCTCTGGAAAAATCTTTCTTGAATCTTATTATGGCTGTAGGTCAATGTTGAAATTAGAAAACGAGTCCAAGGGAGTGAAGGAGCACGAGAGAGACCAAGAATAAGCAAGCATTCAGTGAGGAGGGAAGAAGAAGAACAGAACAAAATGAAGGGTCTTCTTTTTGTGTATGGCGTGCACAGCCTTAAAGCCCTGTCCCACGGTACGAGTTCATTCCAAGAGCTCTCCCGAGTTTAAAAAAGATCAAACCCGTGGTAAGCACGGAGAATAATAATAATAATAATAATAATGGATTGGATTTATATAGCGCCTTTCTAATACTCAAGGCGCTTTACATCGCATTATTCATTCACTCCTCAGTCACACTCGGTGGTGGTGAGCTACTTCTGTAGCCACAGCTGCCCTGGGGCAGACTGACGGAAGCGTGGCTGCTAATCTGCGCCTACGGCCCCTCCGACCACCACCAATCACTCACACACATACACACACATTCACACACATTCACACGCAGGCAAAGGTGGGTGAAGTGTCTTGCCCAAGGACACAATGACAGTATGCACTCCAAGCGGGATTCGAACCGGCTACCTTCCGGTTGCCAGCCGAACACTTAGCCCATTGCGCCATCTGTCGTCCTGATGTAAGATTCAAGAAAGAATGAACGTAGCGGGTACGTCGGAGCTCGGGGACGTCTCTAAGCGCTAACGGCAGGTACTCGGGAAGACTCGCTAACAGCAGGTAAGCACGGGAAGACTCGTGAAGATTTTTCAACATGATGAAAAATGTCCACGAGAGCCCCGAGTACCGATGAGTGGCCATTACCGTAAATCTCCGAGTTCGAATCAGGGCAAACTCGGGAGAACCCTTGGAATGAACTCGTACCGTGGGACAGGGCTTTAAAGTTGTAAAGGACAACTTGTTCTATTTGTTCTTATCCGTTTGTGCACGCCGGGTTGATTGCATTCGTCGAAACAGGGCGGACCACGTGAAGGTTGCAATCTCCCACCCCAAAATGAGGGGTGAATGATGGAGGTGTGAGAGAGCGAGGAATATTTCAGATGATGAATGAAGCAAGTGAGTTGTGACTGAGCATAAATGGGGAGTGAGTGAGTGACTGAGCAGTCCGTTTAGTTTAGTTTAGTTTAGACATGCGGATCCAATGACCATTGTTGATCAAGTTAGATTTAAGTTTTTTTAGACTTTAGAGATTCAGCGCGAAAACAGGCCCTTCGGTCCAATGAATCCGCGCCGACCAGTGATCCTCGTACTAACACTATCCCACACACGAGGGATAATTTACGATTTTTACTGAAGGCAATTAACTGACAAACCTGTACGTCTTTGGAGTGTGGGAGGGAAACGCAGCACCCGGAGAAAACCTACGCGGTCATAGGGAGAACATATAAACTCCATCCAGGTAGCACCTGGGGTCAGGATCAAACCCGGGTCTCTGGCGCTGTAAGGCAGCAACTCTACCGCTGCACCACCAGGTCAACCTGTCCATGTGGAATAGAAGGGCAATGCTCAGGGGATTTTAACTTGAATGAAAATGCTGTCGATGACTTTGCGCGGCACGGTGGCGCAGCGGTAGAGTTGCGGCCTTGCAGTGCCAGAGACCCAGGTTCGATCCTGACCACGGGTGCCGCCGGCGTGGAGTTTGCACATTCTCCCTGTGACCGTGTGGGTTTTCTGCGGGTGCTAAAATGTCCTCCCATATCTCAAAGTCATGCAGGTTTGTAGGTCAATTGCCTTCTGTCTATTGCCCCTAGTGTGTAGGATGGAACTCGTGTA
The DNA here is from genome assembly GCA_038087875.1 of Malacoraja senta. Classification (NCBI taxonomy): domain Eukaryota; kingdom Metazoa; phylum Chordata; class Chondrichthyes; order Rajiformes; family Rajidae; genus Malacoraja; species Malacoraja senta. The sequence continues at coordinate 166,955 of JAXLNO010003215.1, forward strand.
CGGGAGATCGCAGGTCGGTGCGGACGGAAGGCCCGATTCCACGCAGTATCTCAAAACTAAAACCAAACTAAGACTCCACTTCTGAGCGTGAGTTTGATGATGAATTTCCAACGTCACTGATAATTAAAGCGAGAGTTTTCCTGGAACTCGGAAATGCAATGTCCAAGTAAACAGTTTGCTGGCCTTTTTCTCGCAATCCAGTAATTAAACCTACATTTAAAAAAAGACAAGTATTGAAAACAGATGTTGTGAAACCTCGGTGGCTTTAGTTGGCTTAGCAGCACGCTTTTCAACAAATCCCAGTGTTGGCTGGAGTCGCTGAGATTTCAGCCATCCCTTTCTCCCCTCTTCAGCTTGGAAAGCAGGTTACACTTAAAACGGCTGGCAATGGGTCGATACTTCCCTCAGCACAACGTCTCAGTCTGCCTCGACCCAGCTCACAGACCGCCACAGAGCGCTATCCCATGTGCAACATGAACTTGCAAATGCTTTTCCGTTGTCACCGGCCTGCCAGCAAAACATAACCTGAAGCTAATAACCTGCAGTGATGGTTCTCTTCCATTGTTTTACTGATGGTAAAACAGATTAGATCATAGAACATGGCAGCATGGTGGCGTAGCGGTAGAGATACTGCCTTATAGCCCTGTCCCACTGTGCGAGTTCATTCCAAGAGCTCTCCCGAGTTTACAAAAAAATCAAACTCGTGGTAAGCACGGAGAATGAACGTAGCGGGTACGTCGGAGCTCGGGGCCGTCTCTTAGGGCCTCGTAACGCCAACGGCAGGTACTCGGGAAGACTCGCTAACGGCAGGTAAGCACGGGAAGACTCGTGAAGATTTGTCAACATGTTGAAAAATGTCCACGAGAGCCCCGAGTACCGACGAGAAAAATCTCCGAGTTCGAATCAGGGGAAACTCGGGAGAACTCTTGGAATGAACTCGTACCGTGGGACAGGGCTTTAACAGCATCACTCGACACAGACAGCATCCTGACCACGGGTCCTTGGCTGCACGGAGTTTGTACCTTCTCCCCGTGATCTGCGTGGGTTTGCTCCGAGATCTTCGGTTTCCTCCCAGACGTACAGGTTTGTACAGGTACAAGATGTACAGGTGTGTAGGTTAACTGGCTTGGTATAAAATGTAAATTGTCCCCAGTGTGCTTAGGATAGTGATAGTGTGCGGGGATCGCTGGTCGGTGTGGACCCGGTGGGTCGAAGGACATGTTTCCGCTCTGTATCTCCAAACTAAACTCCCCAGTACCTCCCCAGTCGCCCCGATGACGCATCTCCGACCAGGTAGGGACTGAGAAATACAGTTTCCTCCTTCTTCACCCCCTCCCCTCCCACATAAAAAAGACTAGACCTCCAAAACGAAACGTTTTAACATACTAAAAAGTTTCGATTGTAATCATGTATCGTCTTTCCGCTGACTGGATAGCACGCTACAAAGGTTTCTCACTGTACCTTGGTGCACGTGACAATAAACTAAAGTCAAACTCAAACACCCTACACACTGGGGGCAATGGGGGAAACCCACACAGTCACAGGGAGAACGTGCAAACTCCACACAGACAACACCCCAGTGTAATCTCCACACAGACAGCAGCCAAGGTCGGGATCGAACCTGGGTCTCTGCGGCTGTGAGACAGCAGCTCCACCTGCTGCGCCACTGTGCCGACCGGTTCTCTGAACGGCCCTTCCAAAAGCCAGGGTACAGTCTGATTCTCCACTACCTTATTGCAGACATTGGACTTTGTCTCTGAAACTGATGCACTACAATGTTGAGAACATATCCTGGAATCTGTATCTTTCCCTTTACTCTACGTATTGTACTTGAGTTTGGCCTGATTGTATTCATGTGCAGCATTATCTGATTTGATCGGATAGCGAGTAAAGGAAAGCTTTTTACTGTATCTCAGTACATATGAGAAAATAAACTTAAACCTAGGATGATATTTGGCCCACTAGATTCATATCAGCTCCTAAACCCCTCCTCGTTATCTCCCTATAACCCTACGACTTCCCTCTCACATCCCTCTGATTATTTTACCACTTACCCTCGATAAATGGTCATTTACAGTGGCAAGTAGTAATCTACAGAAGTCAGTTGAAGAAGGGTTCCGACCCAAAACGTCACCCATCCCTTTTCTCCAGAGATGCTGCCTGACCCGCTGAGTTACTCCAGCATTTTGTGTCCTTCTTTGGTGTTAACCAGCATCTGCAGTTCCTTCCCACACATCCATGGAGAACGTGGATAGGCGACGTTTCGGGTCGGGACCCTTCTTCAGAGGAGTCTGAGAAACAGAGAAGTCGAGTCTGATGAAGGGTCTCGACCTGAAACATTGCCTACCCATGTTCTGCCATTTTATCTTCGGGATGGGAAGCAATCAGAACACCCAAAGGAACGCCATACAATCACAGGGAGAACATGCAAACTCCACGCAGATCAGAATCAGAATCAGAATTGTTTATTGTCATTTGAACATTTAATTTCAAACGAAATTGCGTTTCTGCAGTCATCATCAAACAAAAAAACCAAAACACACAATTAACACAATTCCACACAAAACATCCATCACAGTGAATCCTCAAACACATCCTCACTGTGATGGAAGGCAGAGTCTTATCTCTTCCCCGTTCTCTGTGCCCATTCCTCTCCCGCAGTCAAGCAGCCAAACTGCTGCATCGAGCCGATCGAGGCTCCTGATGTTAGATGTTAGAGCCCCCCCCGGCGGGCGATGGTAAGTCCCGCGGCCGTTTAAGCCGCGCCGGGCGATGTAAGGCCCCGCTCCAGGTCGATTGGCGAAATTCGGGCGGGCGAAGTTGGCACCGGAAGTTAGGATTGAACCTGGGTTGCTGGAGTTGAGGCAGTAGCATTAACCCATGCCACTATCAGCTACAAAAGTCTAAAAATTCCACAACAGGTCAGGACGACCCTTTGCTGAAGGAGCTATCAGCTACAACTTCTGCCTTGTTTTCACTCTCTCTCCAGAAATTGAACGAATCCCTGTGAAAACGGGTGACAACAAAAATCCCCCAAATTCACTGGTTACATCCTATTATTACAAACTGATGATCTCCCAAATCCAATACTCCTCGAATAGACACAAAATGCGTCTGCAGTTCCTACCAACACATCCAATACTCCTCAGTTACATCAATTATCATATAAATCCATAGTCCCGGCCACACAGTGTGTCCCAGTTATACTGAATGAATTAATAAGTTTATTGGTTAAGTATGTACACATACAAGGAATTTGCCTTGGTGCTCCGCTCACAAGTAACAACACGACACGTTAAGAATAAAACATAAAACATTAAAAATAAAATATGACGTTCCCAACATCGTCAGTGCACCAGAAGTCTTGCCTTCCCCAGTTATGTCTACAGACCTGGCCCGACACCAGTCAGTATAATTGTACTAACTTAATTATATAACTGTGTTCACGTTAATATGTGGATTAGTGAGCATCTGGATACCAAAAGACAATTCAAGAGTAAAACACCAGCTGTACAAAGGCAAAAAACTAGCAGACAAGGTCGACACAAAATGCTGGAGTAACTCAGCGGGTGAGGCGGCATCTCTGGAAAGAAGGAATGGGTGACGTTTCGGGTCGACACCCTTCTTCAGACTTCTTCAGTCTCCACCCGAAACGTCGCCCATTCCTTCTCTCCAGAGATGCTGCCTCACCCGCTGAGTTACTCCAGCACTTTGTGTCTACCTTCGATTTTAACCAGCATCTGCAGTTCTTTCTTACACACTAACAGAAAATGCCCGAACAAAGACTGTAGTTCCAAGTAGACGCTAGTTCCAAATGAGGAGCACAACAACAGATCAAGAAGTGTCCTCCGAGTCTGACATCCTTACCGCAACCAGACACAAAAAAATTCATTGCTTAAGCATCAAATCACAACGTATTTACCTTGTGGTTTATCCGGTTACCGGCACAGATTCATTCCTTTTTTTCCTTGCATGTATGTGTTCCTTAACATTAACTCAGATTTCCCAATTTATCTGCAAATACAAAAATAAAACATATAAATAAATGTATCAAAGTTGTCAACACTGGAATACAAGACCTACTTTTATTTCTAGTTCTGCTCCAAATACTTTACTTTAGGCTGCAGAAATACAGCAGGGAAACAGGCCCTTTGTCCCACCGAGTCCACACTGACTAGCGATCGCCCAACTAACACTATCCCACACACTAGGGACAAGTTACAATTTTTTACTGAAGCCAATTAACGTACAAACCTGTAGGTCTTTGGAGTGTGGACGGAAACCAGAAACCCCGGAGAAAACCCACGCGGTCACAGGGAGAACGTGCAAACTCCGTAAAGACAGCACCCGTAGACAGGATCGAACCCGGGCCTCTGGCGCTGCAGGGCAGCAACCCTACTGCTGCGCCACCTTGCCGCCACTGAATAGCTGATATTTACTGAAAAACTATATTGTTCAGAAAGCCGCAACATCTGTAAGAAACGACCCCTTTCAGAACGAAGATAGACACAAAATGCTGCAGTAACTCAGCGGGACAGGTAGTCAACCCCTTTTAGAGTTCCTTTCTCCACTATTTCAATATATTTGTTATATATCTCAGCAGAGTAAATTTCACCTTGTTAATCACACAATTACAGCTCAAATTTCCTCTCTTAATTGCCTTGGAATTTCTACAGGTTTTAGATTAGTTTAGAGATACAGCACGGAAACAGGCCCTTCGGCCCACCGGGTCCGCGCCGACCAGCGATCCCCGCACATTAACACTATCCTACACCCACTAGGGACAATTTTTACATTTACCAAGCCAATTAACCTACAAACCTGTACGTCTTTGGAGTGTGGGAGGAAACTGAAGATCTCGGAGTAAACCCACTTAGGTCACGGGGAGAACGTACAAACTCCGTACAGACAGCACCCGTAGTCGGGTTCGAACCCGGGTCTCCGGCGCTGCACTCGCTATGAGGCAGCAACTCTACCGCTGCGCCACCGTGACCGCCCTCATTGTGGGCTGAGAGCATGGCCAGGATCACGTGAAGGTTGCAATCTCCCACCCCACTCTATCTAACAGTGTTTAAGAAAGAATTGCAGATGCTGGAAAAATCGAAGGTAGACAAAAATGCTGGGGAAACTCAGCGGGTGAGGCAGCATCTATGGAGCTGACTTCACGATCTGAAGCAAAGAATCATCGACTTCCAGGCCTTTCCTCATACTGCACTGCGCCAATCACGGGCATCAGAGACCCGGTTCGATCCTGCCTACGGGTGCTGTCTGCACAGAGTTTCTACATTCTCCATCTACGGGGTGGTGAATCTGTGGAATTCTTTGCCACAGAAGGCTGTGGAGGCAAAGTCAGTGGATAATCCCTGCAAATCGATGTAGACAATAGACAATAGACAATAGGTGCAGGAGTAGGCCATTTGGTCCTTCGAGCCAGCACCGCCATTCAATGTAATCATGTTATCAGAAGTTTCTTAAAAGCCACTATTGTACCTGCCTCCACCAACACTCTAGTGCATTCCAGGCACTCGTCATCCTCTATGTAAAAAATAACTCACCCCACACATCAACTTGAAACTTTGCCTCTCTTGCCTTCAAGCTCTGTCCTTTAATATTTGATATATTCATCCCAGGAAATAGATTCTGACTGTCAACACTATCTATGCCTTTCATAATTTTATATATTTCCATCAGGTCTCCCGGTAATCTCCGGCATTCCAGAGAAAACCATCCAAGTTTGTCCAAACCTCTCCCTGTTGTATCCAGGTATCATTCTGATGAACCTCCCCTGCACCCTTTCCAAAGCCTTCCTGTTGTGGAGAGACCAGAATACCACACAATACCCCAACTCCAAATAGATAGATCGGCAGGGAATGGAGGAATATGACTTATGAGCAGGATTGTTCCTGGCATCATGTCCAACACAGACATTGGGCGCTGTGGAATTCATTGCCACAGAAGACTGGAGTTCAAGTCAATGGATATTTTTAAGGCAGAGATAGATAGATTCTTGATTAGTACAGGTGTCAGGGGTTGTGTGGAGAAGGCAGGAGAATGGGGTTAAGAGGGAAAGATAGGTCAGACATGATTGAATGGCGGAGTAGACTTGATTGGCGGAATGGCCTAATTCTGCTCCTGTAACTTATGAACTTATGAGGCAGATGTCGGCATCAGCGCTCAGTAACTCATCAAATGATCCACTGTAAGCAGTCCATGGTACCAGATGCTCGACAATGCCTCCCAATAC
>JAXLNO010003215.1:175698-180698 GCA_038087875.1 Malacoraja senta
TGCCATATCTGCTTTGTTCGGCCCCTTTCTTACCTCCAGTTTCAGTCTGAAGAAGGGTCCCGACCCGAAACGTCATCCATCTATTTTGGCCGGAGTTGCTGCCTGTCCCATTCAGTTACTCCACCATTTTGTCTATATCTTCTGACAGACCCCATTTACTTACAACTTTCCTTCCTTAGTTAAGTTTATAGACACAGCGTGGAAACAGGCCCTTCGGCCCACCGAGTCCGCACCGACCCCCGCACATTAACACCACCTTACACACACTAAGGACAAATTAACATTCCCACCAAGCCAGTTACCCAACAAACCTGTACGTCTTTAGAGTGTGAGAGGAAATGGAAGTTCTCGGAGAAAACCCACGCAGGTCACGGGGAGAACGTACCTACTTCATATAGACAACACCCGTAGTCGGGATGGAACCCAAGTCTCTGGAACTGCAAGTGCTGTAAGACAGCAACTCTTCCACTATGGCACCGTGCCACGCTAAATTATTCCCTGCATTTCCAGCACTTTAGTGAATTGGCTTAATTTTTCACAGCATATTATAGATAATTCTCTCCTCATAATCAATAGATGGAAAATCTAATCATTTTTGCATTTTCATTTGCAATCTTTTTCCGTGCCAACATAAAAGATCATTTTCCGTGTGGCTTTGTGTCTGATTTGGGCTTCAATAAACTTATTTTTGATGGAAAATAACCTCTGTGTCATCCTTGCAGTAACTGCCTACTCTCCACCGAAACTAAGTTGATCAAGAGGCATCTAAACCGTGACTGAAATCGCACACACAGTGCCCAACGAGCTGAAATTAAAGAATCAAAATCTGAACTCCGCTTCAATGAATCCTCATTATTTTCCATGGGTAATTGCAACGCTTCAAGAACTTCAGGAAGACTTACCGGTCCTTCAAAGTAAAATGCACAAGCTGGATGCCGCTCCAACCATTTTAAGTCAACTGGTCTGAGGTGCTTTTATTCCTCAAACAAGACACAAAACACATTTATCGGTCTTCTGGGATCTAGCGGTGTCAAAATAATGGCTGCATTGTAACATTTATCAGGGGCCGGCACAGTGGTGCAGCCGGTAGAGCTACTGCCTGTCTGTGTGGAGTTTGCATCTTCTCCCTGTGACTGCGTGGGTTTCCTCCGGGTGCCCTGGTTTCCTCCCGCATCCCAACCAGGTGCTGGTTTGTAGGTTCATTGGCCTCGGTAAATTGCCCTGAGTTTGTTGGGAGCGGGTGAGGAAGTTGAATAACAAAGCACAGGTGATCGATGGTCGGCGTGGACTTGGTGGGCTGAAGGGCCTGTTTCCATGCTGTACCTCCTCAAATTCTTTAGGCTTTAAAGATACAGCGCGGAAACAGGCCCATTGGCCCACCAAGTCCATGCCGACCAGGGATCGCCCAGTACACTTGCACTATCCTTCACACAAGTGACAATTTAGATTTTTTTTTTTAAACAAACCCAATTAACCTTGGAGTGTGGGAAGAAACTGGAGCGCCCAGAGAAAATCCATGCAGTCACAGGGAGAACATACAAACTCCGTACAGACAGCACCCGTAGTCAGTATCAAGCCCAGGTATCTGGCTCTGTAAGGCAGCAACTCTACCGCTGAGCCACCATGCCGCCCCAAATACATAGATATGTTTAAAAATGGTTTCATTTTGAATTATGAGGTTTGGCTGCACAAACTAGACGTGTATCTATCTAGGATTAACAGATCATCTAAATGAGCTAAATTTGCTTGAGTAAATTAAGAGATTAGGTATTTAGCGAGAATTTATAACCCAGGATGGGAGGGAGTCCAATTGAAGAGGGCCAGTGGCCATATCAGGAACCACTGCTGCACATAAAGAGTGGTGGAAACATGGTAGCGTGTTCGGCACAGACATTGTGGGCCAAACGGCCTCATTCTCCTGCCTTCTCCCCATAACCTCTGTCACCATCATTAGTGCTGAACTGTTCTGTGATCACCCGAATGGTGAACATATTTGCAGGTGGCCAATAGGGAACTAAAGCTGACAGATAGGGCGGCAGGGCAGCGCAGCGCAGCAGTAGAATTGCTACCTTACAGCGCCAGTGACCCAGATTCAATCCTGACTATAGGTGCTGTCTGTATGGAGTTTATACGTTCTCCCCACGACCTGCGTGGGTTTTCTCCGGGTCATCCGGTTTCCTCCCACACTCCAAAGACGTACAGATATGTAGGTTAATTGACTTGTGCAAATGGTAATGGTGCTGTCCCACTGTACGAGCTCATTCAAGTGCTCTCCCGAGTTTTTAAAAAAATCGAACTCGTGGTAAGCACGTAGAATGTACGTAGCGGGTACGTCGGAGCTCGGGGACGTCTCTTAGCGGCTCGTAACGCTAACGGCAGCTACTCGGGAAACGCGGTAAGCTCGTGAAGACTCGTGAAGATTTTTCAACATGTTGAAAAATGTCCACGAGAGCCCCGAGTACCGACGAGCGGCCATTACCGTAATTCCATAAGTTCGAATCAGGGGAAACTCGGGAGAACTCTTGAATGAACTCGTACATTGGGACAGGGCCACAAGTTGTCCCTAGTGTGTGTAGGATAGTGCTAGTATACGGGGTGATTGCTGATCGGTGCGGTGACGCGGTGGGCCGAAGGGCCTGTTTCCGCGCTGCATCTTTGAACTTAACTAAACTAACAAGCAGAGAGCGATGCACTATCTAGAGGAGACAGCAACATCCGTCATACTCAGAACTGGCTTTCTGTCAGAATGCAGACAAACGACAAGGTGTGAAACAGTGGCAGTGGGCAGTGGGTAAAATGGAGCATCAGCGTGCAGCAACTCGAACCTGCTTGAACAGCAAGTGGAACAACACAGCCTCAGAGCTCTTACACTTCACACCGGAAGTTCTCAGGGCATTAATTAAACTTGACATCACAGACGGCAATGTGGCCGCAAGAACCGCAAAAGATGAAAAATATAGGAATCAACTCGCATCAAGGCACAGAGACAACTACTGGAGAGTCACGCCAAGGCGTATTGCTGATATTACAGATGATTACTACATATTTTAGGATGTCCTTTTGGAAAGGGGATGAGGAGAAATTTGTTTAGTCAGAGGGTGGTGAATCTGTGGAATTCTTTGCCGCTGAAGGCTGCAGAGGCCAAGTCAGTGGATATTTTTAAGGCAGAGATGGATAGATTCTTGATTAATACAGGTGTCAGAGGTTATGGGGAGAAGGCAGGAGAGCGGGGTTAGGAGAGAACGATCAGCCATGATTGAATGGCAGAGTAGACCTGATGGGCCGAATGGCCTAATTCTACTCCTATCCCTTATGACGATCTAGAGATTCACAATTGCGAAGATCTGAGCATAAAATCCCGACTGCTACTCAAATGCAGTGCTGAGTGAGGGCTGTACTGTTTTTCGAGATACAGCGCGGAAACAGGCCCTTCGGCCCACCGAGTCCGTGCCGAACAGCGATCCCCGCACACTAGCACTATGCGACACACTCGGAACAATTCACAATTTACAGAGGCCAATTAATCTACCAACCCGCACGTCTTGGGGACGTGGGAGGAAACCGGAACGCCTGGAGTAAACACATGCGGACACAGGGAGAACGTGAAAACTCCACACAGACAGACTGCACCCGAGGTCGGGATCAAACCCGGGTCTCTGGCGATGTGAGGCAGCAACTCTACCCATGCACCACTGTGCATGTTCATAGGTTCTAGGCGCAGAACGAGACCATTCGGCCCATCAAGTCTACTCCGCCATTCAATCATGGCTGATCAATCTTTCCCTCTCAACCCCATTCTCCTGCCTTCTCCCCGTTTTTACTAATCAAGAATCTAGCAATCACCGGTTTAAAAACACCCATTGACTTGGCCTCCACAGCCACCTGTGGCAGTGAGTTCCAGTGATCCATCATCCTCTGGCTAAGGGAATTCCTCCTCATCTCCATCCTGAAGGTACGTCCTTTTATTCTGAGGCTGTGCCCTCTGGTTCTAGACTCCCCCAATAACCGGGAAACATCCTCCCCACGTCCACTCTATCTAGGCCTTTTCTTTAAAACAATAATCCATATTGCCTCTTCTCCATCCTGGTATTCTTTCCAAGGTGTGCTACAACCACATTCCAGATTTCAGCAATTCCTCTCTTACTGGAGTCAACCTAGCAAGTTGCCATTGCTGCATTTTCTCCCTCCCTCCTTTTCTCAAGAAGTTGAACTGCATTTGCTGCCCTCTCACCCACGGGAACATTTTCGGAATCCATAGAACCATGCTTTAAATTCCACAAGGCAATATTTCTTACTGATCAGCCTTGTCGTGGACTATTTGACATTTTAATTTCACAAACAGAAAGACTTCTTGGAAGAAGACAGCTGAATGAATATTTATCCCCTGCTGAAGTACCCTGCCGATGCACACCAGATTGAGTTCTCCCTCAGTCTCATTCATTCTGTGACAGACGCATCAACAGATGGCAACATCCAACGTCAGTTTACAGGAAGGCATCAGATCATAAATTCAGTGAAGGTTAAACCATACCTGCAGCAATGGAGTGTTATTAAGCCCAGGAAAATTAGTTTTATTTTCATGAGATATGTTTATCTGGTTTCTTGAGTAAAGAAAATGGCCTGAATGGTGGTTGGATTCTTTCGCCTTTAGAAACACAGCATGGAAACAGGCCCTTCGGCCCATCGAGTCCGCGCCGACCAGCGATCACCCCACACACCTGCACTATCCTACTCACTGGCAAGAATTCACTTTTGTTTTTAGTGAAGCCAATTAACCTACAAACCTGCACGTCTGTGGAATGTGGGGGGGAAACTGGAGCACCCAGAGAAAACCCACGTGATCACAGGGAGAACGTACAAACTCCATACAGACGGCACCCGCAATCAGGATCCAACCCAGGTCTCTGCTCACAGGGAGAACGTGCAGACTCCGTGCAGACAGCAACCCATGGTCAGGATCGAACCTGGGTCTCTGGCGCTGTGAGGCAGCAACTCTACCG
>JAXLNO010003215.1:188198-190595 GCA_038087875.1 Malacoraja senta
CGGGGAGTCATCAAGGATCTGGGACACACCAAAGGCAGGTCTCCGCATCCAAAAGTGATGTCGAAAGAAGCAATCTCACTTCCCTCGAGAGATACTGAAAATTTGAATAGTTATTGTAAAGACTGCAAACTTCAAAATTGCATGTGATAGGAGCAGAATTAGGCCATTCGGCCCATCAAGTCTACTCCGCCATTCAACCATGGCTGATCTACCTCTCCTTCCTAACCCCATTCTCCTGCCTTCTCCCCATAACCCCTGACACCCGTACTAATCAAGAATCTATCTATCTCTGCCATAAAAATATCCATTGACTTCGCCTCAACAGCCGTCTGTGGCAATGAATTTCACCCTCTGACTAAAGAAATTCCTCCTCATCTCCTTCCTAAAGGAACGTCCTTTAATTCTGAGGCTATGGCCTCTGGTCCTAGACTCTCCCACTCGTGGAAACATCCTCTCCACATCCCACTCAATCCAGACCTTTCACTATTCGGTCAGTTTCAATGAGGTCCTTCCTCATCCTTTTAAACTCCAGCGAGTACAGGCCCAGTGCCGTCAAACGCTGATTCGTGTCAAAGTTATTGTTATTGAAATAGGAAGCAGCAAGAAGGCTGTAATTTAATTGCATTATGTGGTCAGGGTCAAATATGCATGAATGCTACATCCAATTCTTAAACCTCAAGTCTTCAATTTATCCCACACTTCCCCCCCCCCCTCTAATCATCTCCTCTTAAAACTACCACAGGTTTGCCACATGCACTGATATAGGATGAAAGAATGGATCGACTGGGCTTATATTCACCGTCATTTAGAAGGATGAGGGCATTTTATCAAAACATATAAAGTTCTTAAGGGATTGGACAGGCTAGATGCAGGAAAACTGTTCCCGATGTTGGGGGAGTCCAGAACCAGGGGTCACAGTTTAAGAATAAGTGGGTAGGCCAGTTAGGACTGAGATGAGGAAAAAAAAAATTCACCCAGAGAGTTGCGAATCTGTGGAACTCTCTGCCACAGAAGGCAGTGGAGGCCAATTCACTGGATGTTTTCAAGAGAGAGTTAGATATCACTCTTCGGGCTAACGGAATCAAGGGATTTGGGGAGAAAGCAGGAACGGGGTACTGATTTTGGATGATCACCCATAATCATATTAAATGGCAGTGCTGGCTCAAAGGGCCGAATGGCCTACTCCTGCACCTATTTTCAATGTTTCTCTACTGACTTTTGTCAGCAGTTCGAACAGCTATATTCAGTCAAATCCGTCAGTTCACTGATCCCATGGGCTTCTCCTCCATCAATGTCACAGAGAGCTACAGCGTGGGAAAAGGCCCTTCGGCCCATCAAGTTCATGCCGGCCATCAAATAGAGGCCGGCATGAACTTGAGTGAAGTGTAAATGGCGTCAACGGAAGGGAGGTTGGTTTGTGTGATGGTCTGGGCTGCGTCCACAATTCTCTGTAATTTCTTGCGGTCTCGGGTGAAGCTGGTCCCAAACCATTGAAGAGAATGGAAGACGAGAATGTTTTCACACAGAGAGTGGTGAATCTCTGGAACTCTCTGCCACAGAGGGTAGTTGAGGCCAGTTCATTGGCTATATTTAAGAGGGAGTTAGATGTGGCCCTTGTGGCTAAAGGGATCAGGGGGTATGGAGAGAAGGCAGGTACGGGATACTGAGTTGGATGATCAGCCATGATCATATTGAATGGCGGTGCAGGCTCGAAGGGCCGAATGGCCTACTCCTGCACCTATTTTCTATGTATCTATGTATCTATCAACCACCAATTTACTCGAATCCTCCACAAATCCCATTCGTCTTCCATTCTCTTCAATGGTTTGGGACCAGCTTCACCCGAGACCGCAAGAAATTACAGAGAATTGTGGACGCAGCCCAGACCATCACACAAACCAACCTCCCTTCCGTTGACGCCATTTACACTTCACGCTGCCTCGGCAAGGCCAGCAGCATAATCAAGGACGAGTTACTCCCTGGTTACTCCCTCTTCTCCCCCCCCCCCCCATCGGGCAAGAGGTACAGAAGTGTGAAAACGCACACCTCCAGTTTCAGGGGCAGTTTCTTCCCGGCTGTTATCAGACACCTGAACCATTTATCAACAACTAGAGAGCGGTCCCGACCTATTGTCTACCTCATTGGAGACCCTGGGACTATCTCCAATCGGACCTTGCTGGACTTCATCTTGCACTGAGCTTTATTCCCTTTATCGTCTACTTGTACACTATGGACGGCTCGATTGTAATCACGTACGGTCTTTCTGCTGACAGGACAGCCCACAACAAAAGCTTTTCACTGTACCTCGGTACACGCGACAATAAACTAAACGATAACTGCATCCAAATTCCACCTCCCATTCACGGACACGGGGCAATTTATAATGGCCAATTAACT
>JAXLNO010003215.1:190795-260641 GCA_038087875.1 Malacoraja senta
ACCTGCCGCAACTATCTCCTCTGGCAGCTTGTTCCATACACCCCCCAACATCTGTGTTAAAGAGTTGCCCGTCAGGTTCCTATGAACTTTTTTCCCCCTCACCTCAAACAAACGACCTCTGGTTCTTGATTCCCCTACTCTGGGCAAAAGACAGTGGATCTACCCAAATCTCCCCCCATGATCTTTTCCACCTCTATATGATCAGCCCTCATCCTCCAGCGCTCCAAAGAATAAAGTCTAAGCCTGCCCAGCCATTCCCTATAGCTCCCTAAACCTCAAGTCCACAAGTCCTGGCACCACCATGATTGGCCATTGTAAATAATTCTAAGTGTGGTGGTGGTAGAATCATGTGTAGTTTAGTTTAGAAATACAGCCTGGAAACAGGCCCATTTATCCCATGCTGACCATCGATCACCCATACACTAGCTCCATGACATCACACTTTCGTACCCTACACACTAGGGGGGGGGGGGGGGGGGACTTACAGAAGCCAATTGACTTTCAAGCCTGCACGTGTTTGGAATGTGGGAAGAAACTGGAGCACCCGGAGAAAACCCATGGGGTCACGGGAAGAATGTACAAACTCCGTACAGACAGCACCCGTAGTCAGGATCAAACCTGGGTCTTTGGCGCTGTCAGGCAGCAACTCTACCGCTGTGCCACCTACATCGGTAGATGTTTGTTGGCGTGTTGGATGACGTGCCACATCTCTTCTAAGGAGGTAGAGGCACTGTTGCACCTTCTTCATGATTACATCTACGTGCAGGGCCCAAGACTGGTCTACCATGACGTTAAAGACCAGGAATTAGAAGCTGCTCACTCTCTCCGACTCTCTGAACAGCTGGGGCCCAAGAACGAATCTCCATGGCACCCTTCTAGTCATTGGGTCCCAATGTGAAAGTGATCTATTTATTTCTTTTCCCTGTTTCTTTTCTGTTGGTGGGTGTACGGAACGAGCTGCCGGAGGAGGTAGTTGAGGTAGATACGATCGCAACATTTAAGAACATTAGACAGGTACGTGGATAGGACAGGTTTAGAGGGATATGGGCCAAACACAGTCAAGTGGGACTAGTGTAGATGGTGCATGTTGGCCGGTGTGGGTAAACTGGGCCAAAGGGCCTGTATCCATGCTGTAAGACTCTATGACTCTGTAACAATGGCAATTGGATTGGATTGGATAGGATTCAATTTATTGTCGTTGTCTCAATTGAGAGACAACGAAATGCTATTTTCCTTACAGTCATACAAATTAAAAAAGCACAAAACACAGAAGACCACGACACAAACATCCCCACCGCGGCACCAAAGTTCCCCACTGTGAGGGAAGGAACCAAAGTCCAGGCAACCTCCTCGCTGATCTTCCCAGATGTTCACCCGTGGTCGGGGGCTCCCGAGCACCCCCGTGGTCGCCGCTACGGGCGGCCCGATGTTCAGGCCCTCTCGCCGGGAACGATGGAACCCCGCCGTCGAACGGGAGAACATCCTCAGCGGCCCGGACCTCGGAATCGGCCACCTTCCCACCGGAGTCCGCGGCTCCCGAAGTCCACAGGCCGAGCCGGGCGGAGATTCACGCTGGCGACCCCCGACAAAGGGCCGCAGGACTCCGCGACGTTGGTCAGCGCCGCCCGCGTTGGGAGCTCCGCGAACCACAGCTCCGCGATGTCGATGCAGCAGGCCCCGCACTCCGGAGCTCCAAACGGCGATCCCAGGTGAATCCCAAATTCCGGGCAGTATATTAACCCCAACCCTATGTCCTCTTATTTGATTTAATGATCTCTTGTATCGCATCGTAGTGAAGACTTTCTGACTTGATGCATCACGTCAATATATTCTCGCTAGTTGCAACTCCAAAACAAACTTTTACAGATTTGCCAGACAAGATTTCCCTTTCATAGATTGATGTTACTCTGTCTAATTCTATTTTTATTTTTGCTGGTGCTATATATATAATAGATTACAACACTTTCCTACCACCGATCTCAGGGTGACTGGTCTGCGGGGAAAATAACTGCAGATGTTGGAAATCTGAAATAAAAACGAAAATGCAAGAAATAGCCAGCATCGTCCCGTAAAGAGAGAAAAGAGAGGGGAAAAAACGGAGTTAACATTGCAGGACGATGGCCTTTGTTGGTGACTGTCTGATTGCTGATTATAAGCAAGGAAACAGATTGTCTGAAATCATTGAATTGTTTAATTTGGTGTTGAGGCAAGAGGGATGTCATTTGGAGAAGTAAGGAACTGCAGTTGCTGGTTAGCATACAAAAGGACACAAAGCGCTGGAGTAGACAAAAATGCTGGAGTAACTCAGCGGGAGAGGCAGCATCTATGGAGCGAAGGAATAGGTGACGTTTCGGGTCTCGACCCGAAACGTCACCTATTCCTTCGCTCCATAGATGCTGCCTCACCCGCTGAGTTTCCCCAGCAATTTTGCCTACCGTCGATTTTTCCAGCATCTGCAGTTCTTTCTGAAACAAAGTGCTGGAGGTTGACAGATACTTGATTGGCAAGGGTGTCAAAGGCTATGGGGAGGAGAATGTGAATGAGAGGGAGAGATAAATCAGCCGCGATTGATTGGCAGAGTAGGCTCGATGGGTCAAATGATCTACATCTGCTCCTATGACTTATGAAGTGATGATCTTCAGTATGTCCATTCTGATTTCTGCCCGACATACCTGTCGGAGAGAAAGTTCCAGATCTCCACTCCGCTTTGTGCTACTTAGTTCCACTTGATGGATAATGCTCCATTGTCTACCCTGGTCTGCCTCCAAAATATCTGCCTCCAGCAGATCAGGCAGCACCTCTAGAGACCGTGGATCGGTGACGTTTCAGGTCGAGACCGTTCTTCAGCTTGATTGTAGATGGGGGGGGGGGGGGGGGGGGGAGGCGGGATGCCATTTGCCTAGTTGGAAGGTAAGGTGCTGTTCCTAAAACCGGCCTCATTGAAATAATACAAAGTGCCAGTGACAAAGAGGCAGAATGAGAGCAGGATGGAGAGCCCAGCTGTCTAGTGAAATCATATGGAAAAGTAGACTGGGTGAAAGGTACAGATGAAGAACGAAAAAGAAGTCAGTGCTCAGAAGACCAATGAAGTAAGAATGATTAAGTAATTCTCCCTTAGAGCGGACACCAGCCTGATATATTTTCGCGGGTGCTTTGAGATTCCATGACATGAAGACACCTCTCTCTCAACTAACCCTAAATAAATGTGTAACTTGGGTTGTGCTACAAGACAATAGATCGCAATTGAAGCATCAAATTTTCATAAATGCTAACAAGGCAGGAGGAGGCCATTCAGACCAACACTGGTGCAAACTATTTAGAACAGGTATATGGATAGGGAAGGTTGAGAGGGATATGGGCCAAACGTGGGGAAGTGGGATTAGTGCAGATGGGGCATCTTGGTTAGCATGGGCAAGTTGGGCCAAAGGGCCTGTTACCCTGTTTGAATGTGTATCGTGTGCAGTTTTGGTCCCCTAATTTGAGGAAGGACATTCTTGCTTTTGAGGGAGTGCAGCGTAGGTTTACAAGGTTAATTCCCGGGATGGCGGGACTGTCATATGCTGAGAGAATGGAGCAGCTGGGCTTGTACACTCTGGAGTTTAGAAGGATGAGAGGATATCTCGTTGAAACATATAAGATTGTTAAGGGTTTGGACACGCTAGAGGCAGGAAACATGTTCCCGATGTTGGGGGAGTCCAGAACCAGGGGGCCACAGTTTAAGAATAAGGAGTAAGCCATTTAGAATGGAGATGAGGAATCACTTTTTCTCACAGAGAGTGGTGAGTCTGTGGAATTCTCTGCCTCAGAGGGAGGTGGAGGCAGGTTCTCTGGATGCTTTCAAGAGAGAGCTAGATAGGGCTCTTAAAAACAGCGGAGTCAGGGGATATGGGGAGAAGGCAGGAACTGGGTACTGATTGGGGATGATCAGCCATGATCCCATTGAATGGCAGTGCTGGCTCGAAGGGCCGAATGGCCTACTCCTGCACCTATTGTCTATTGTCTATTGAATGAGTCTAATAAACTTTCCCAAGTTTCCTCCAGTACCTCTCTGTTTAAAACCAACATCATCAAAGGGCCACTCACCCCGGTTATTCCTTCTTCCCCCCTCTCCCATCAAGCAAGTGTGAAAACGCTTACCTCCAGATCCAGAGGCAGTTTCTTCCCAGCTGTTATCAGGCAACTGAACCAACAACAGAGTGGTTTTGAATTACTTTCTACCTATTGCCGACCCTTTATTAAACGTTATTCCCTTTATCATGTATCTGCACACTGTGGACGGCTCGATTGTAATTATGTATAGTCTTTCCACTGACTGGTTAGCATGCAACAACAACAAGCTTTTCACTGCTCCACGTGACAATAAACTAAACTAAAACAGTCAAAACACAATGTAAATAGATACAAAATGCTGGAGGAACTCAGCGGGTCAAGCAGCATCTCTGGAGAAAAGGAATAGGTGATATTTCGGGTGGAGACCCTTCTTCAGACTTGGTCCCTGTCTCATTCACTCAATGCGTGGCAAAGCATTCAACGAACCCATTAGTTGGGACACTTTTACCTTCATACTTCATCAACCTCTGTTTGGTGATGGACCTTCATTTCTGGACACTGAAACACATCGGGGATATATTGGCCACAAAGAAGAAGTGCCGAACAAGCTTCGTCAGGCGAAAAAACCCAGGTGACATTGACTGGGCTCTTCAAAGTCAGATGAGATTCAATGAGATGTTTAATGTGAATCGACAGAGCAGGGAGTGAACCACCATTTTTTTGGAGTCAGACCAGGGTAGACAATGGAGCATTATCCATCAAGTAGAACTAAGTAGCACAAAGCGGAGTGGAGATCTGGAACTTTCTCTCCGGCAGGTATGTCGGGCAGAAATCAGAATGGAAATACTGAAGTTCATCACTTCATAAGTCATAGGAGCAGATGTAGATTATTTGTCCCATCGAGCCAACTCTGCCATTCAATCGCGTCTGATTTATCTCTCCCTCTCATTCACATTCTCCTCCCCATAGCCTTTGACACCCTTGCCAATCAATTATCTGTCAACCTCCAGTGTAAAACTACCCAATGACTTGACCTCCACAGCCTTCTCTGGCAATGAATTCCACAGATTCATCACCCTCTGACTGAAGAAATTCCTCCTCATCTCATAAGTTCATAAGTTCTAGGAGGAGGGTTAAGCTATTTGGCCCATCAAGTCTACTCTGCCATTCAATCACGGCTGATCTATCTTTCCCTTTCAACCCCATTCCCCTGCCTTCCCCCTCCCCTAACCCACAACAGCCTTACCAATGAAGTATGGTAAGGATGTCGAGGATGTCAGTATCTGTCAATCTCAATCTTAAATATACCCAATGACTTGGCCCCAATCTCCATCTTAAATATACCCAATGACTTGGCCTCCTCAGCCATCTGTGGCAATCAATTCCACAGATCATCACCTACCAACTAAAGAAATTCCTCCTCATCTCCTTTCTAGAGGTAGGTATTTTATTCTAAAGGCAATGCCCTCTGGTTCTAGACTCTCCCGCATCCACTCTATCCAGGCCTTTTGCTATTTGGTAAGTTTCAATGAGGTCTCCCCCTCATCCCAGTGCCATCAAACGCTCATCATAAGTTAACTCCAGCATCATTCTCACAAAACCTCCTCTGGACCCTCTCCAATGCCAGCACATCCTTCCTCCGATATGGGGCCTAAAACAGTTCACAATAAAGCAAGATTGCCAAATCTGTGGTTATCAGGAGCACTGAAGGCCTCAGAACCAAGATGGGCAGAAAGTCACGCACAATCTAACTGTACGACAGGGCAAGACGACCTCTGTCAACATTACTTTGTCAGCTCCGAAGCAAGACAACTGTTAGTTACAGCAGGGACCAAATTTAGCAAAACCGTTTCGTGGAACAATTCCGATCACCTGTTTATCTCCTTATCTGATACAATTCAAGTAAAAGACCCGATGATTGAACGGTCAATAATTTTCACAAATCTGCAAACTGCAACCCCGGCAGAAATCCGTCACAAAAGGCAGACAGCTTTAAAAAGAAAGAACCCACTGTTGCTTACATTCAGCTTGAAAAGTCTCTCCATTCTGGATCCAAGTACCTTTGCGAAGGAGGGGGTGGAGGTCAAGAGAGCAGGGCCCTTCAAAAACGTGTCAGCAAGCGGAAGGAGAGATGGATAGAGAGGAAGCCGAAAATTGCAGCACCAACGCTCCTAATGAGGTGGACTCGACCTCTCCAAATAGCTGTGAGCACCACACTTGGAAGTAGTAGCCTGGCCTGACACATCCCTCTGGAGCTCCCTGGCCAAGTTTTACTGCAAAGAAAAATTCCACTTTAATGCAAAATCAGGCCAAAGGTGGTGATACGCTAGGACTAAAACAAACAAAGCCATTGATGGCTGTTACTGTGAGAGGTGGATCCATTTCAGGCGCACGGGCGTGCCATTTGGATGCCATCTTTGTGAGTTGCTTTCAGCCCGGGGCTCGGGTTTATCAAGACCCCGGCAAAACAGAGCAGTCGTCAATCCCCCCGCGTCCAAAAATTCACCAAAAAATTCGCAAACTTATAAAACTGCTTCTTAAAGAGATTTGCAACTTGTTATAGCACAACCGAAATAACGTGTCTCCCTGAAAAAATGAGGCTTCCGTTTTGAAAAAGAAAGACTTAATAATTTCATAACCGTCGGCATTGCCGACCCCGTACTCTTTGAACCCGAGCTCCACGAAGACTTCAGGCGAAGGTCACAACACATCACAACCACTCAACAAGAAAGGCGTTTCAATCTCGAACGCGAGTGTGGGTTACAGGAGATTTGCTCAGCTCGCCATGAGGCAAACTATGAACTTGATTGTAAAGAACACTTTTAATAATTTCATTGCTGACAAAATGTTTCTCCTCCAGGACCATCTGGAATACATTGCGCTCGGAAAACAAGGATTCAGTATTGGGAACTTCAGAGGGACGAAACTGGAACGCACGGCCTTGATTCATGATCATCTCCTTCGCATGTAACACCAATAAAAAAAGGAGTTAAACCTGAGGACGTACGCACGAAATCCACTCTGGGTACGATTATAATCTGCTCTTCAGTTTGAGTTCAGTTTATTTAAGAATAAGGAGTAAGCCATTCAGAACGGAGACGAGGAAACACTTTTTCTCACAAAGAGTGGCGAGTCTGTGGAATTCTCTGCCTCAGAGGGCGGTGGAGGCGGGTTCTCTGGATGCTTTCAAGAGAGAGCTAGATAGGGCTCTTAAAGATAGCGGAGTCAGGGGAGAAGGCAGGAACGGGGTACTGATTGGGGATGATCAGCCATGATCACATTGAATGTCGGTGCTGGCTCGAAGGGCCGAATGGCCTACTCCTGCACCTATTGTCTATTGTCTATTGTCTATTGTCAAGTGTACTGAGATACAGTGAAAAGCTTTTGCTTTGACAAGCTTGCTTTTCACAAGCACAGGAGCGGGCCATTGGCGGAGGTTTTCCTGCCTCAGTGCCTGGCACAAAGATTGCCAACAACACTGCTAACTCGGTGATGATGCGAGTGGTGATGAGGATGCAAAGAAACTTCAAGGGAGATGGCCCAAGCTGAGTAACTGGGCAACGACAGGGCAGGTGGAACAGGAGGAAGAAAGTGGGCAGTTGTCCATTTGGGTGGAAACCCCCCCCCCCAGAATTACTGGGTGTTTCCTTAAGTGGCATGAAATTGGAAGAAATTGTTTAAAGTAAACCTGGGCGACCTAGTACACGTCACTGAAAGCTAAGATAGACACAAATTCCTGCATTAACTCAATGGGTCAGGCAGCATCTCTGGAGAAAAGGAATAGGTGACGTTTCAGGTCGCGACCCTTCATCAGTCTCGACCCTAAAAAGTCACTTATTCTTTTTCTCCAGAGGTGCTGCCTGACCCGCTGAGTTACTCCAGTATTTTGTGTCTACCTTCAGTGCAAATCAGCATCAGCAGTTCCTTTTTACACTCACTGAAAGCTGACATGCGGATCCAATGGGCAATTAGGAAGCCAAAAGCAAGAGGCGATGTATAGAGGAGTAACGACCCATTGCTACAACAATGTAGGGCCTTGTAGTAGGCCCCCTACGGCCATGACTGACCATGGGTGATGCATCCTAGTTTGCAGGTGATGTGTAGTCAGATGCAAGCCTGGGCGATGTCATATGGAGGACAGACAGGCTGTTGCCCATGCAGCACGTCCCCCCCTCTGCACGTCGCTGATCGATCCGAAGGAACAACAGGGCCGTTACAGTTTGGCACCAGCGCCGTCGCAAGAGCTGCCAGAGCGAGGTTGTAGACAACGACGAACTGCCTTAGGGGCTCCGACTCCGGATTTTCTTCAGGTTTACTCCAGGAGTTTTTTCCATGAATGGATAAGGCCACAAGGCAGTGGAGGTTTGAAATCAGAGTTTTCCCTCTCCTAGATGGACTGCCTTCCCAGGCTGACGAGCCCCATCCGCCCGAGTCTCGTGGGGGCGGGAGCGTCTACCTTCCCGTGCAGGTCTATAGCACCTGCCCACAATGTAGGGCCTGGAATATCAAGTATTGTATTCGGTAGTGTTGGTCCAAAAACTCGAGTTACTTCCAAAAGAGGGAGTACAGCAAAGATTCACCAGACTGGTTCCTTGCTGAACTCTTCCAGTGTCCTGTTTCCAACTTTGTCCCATCAGAAGGGAGGTGATCTCACTGAAAAGCAGAAGATCCCCAGAGGGCTGACAATCGGATAGAAACGGGGAGGATTCTTCTTGCTCAGTGTAGCGGTCTTAGAATAAGGGGGACATCATTAAGGACTGAACGAAGGAAAAATGTCTTCACTCAGTGGGCGATGAATCATTGGAATCTCCTAGCCCAGAGTAAAGTGGAGATTCAACTATTGAACTAGCACCAGCAAGTCTTACGTCATTCAGATTCCCTTGATCTGCAGTCTAATACAGGCGCCCCCTTTGTTTCTCTCCACCCATTCCCTTTCCCTGCAACTCTAAACGCGTTTAATTACCGACTTTCCCTATTCTGATGAACGCTGAACAAGTGTTTCTCTCCCCATAGATCTTGCTTGACCTTTTGAGTGCTTTCCGCATTTCATATTTATATTCATCGTCGTCAGAAACAAAGCAGCAATCTGTTGATACAAGGAACTGCAGAAACTGGGTTACAGGAAAAAGTTACAAAGGACTAGGGTGGCACGGTGGCGCAACAGTAGAGTTGCTGCCTTACAGCGCCAGAGACCTGGGCTTGATCCTGGCCACGAGTTTGTACGTTCTCCCCCTGACCTGCGTGGGTTTTCTCCGAGATCTCCGGTTTCCTCCCACACTCCAAAGACGTACAGGTTTGTAGGTTAAGTGGCTTGGTGTAAAGGTAAATTGTCCCCAGTGTGTGTAGGATAGTGTTAGTGTGCGAGGATCGCTGGTTGGTGCGGACTTGATGGGCCGAAGGGCCTGTTTGCGCTTTGTATCTCTAAACTAAACTAAAAAACTAAACTAAAGTGCAGATACTGGTTTACAAAAAGTTACAAGGAACTGCAGAATGAAATGCAGATTAGTAAGGGTGTCACAGGTTATGGGGAGAAGGCAGGAGAATGAGGTTGAGAGGGAAAGATAGGTCAGCCATGATCCTGGAGTAGACTCAACGGACCGAATTGCCTAATTCAGCTCCAATGTGTTATGAACGTATGCTGGTTGTTAGCAATGGGCAATTATTGGCCACCTTGGTCAGCAAACACAGAGGAATAGTGAAAGGCTTGGATAGAGCGGATGTGGAGAGGATGTTTCCACTCGTGCGAGAGTCTAGGACCAGAGGTCATAGCCTCAGAATTAAAGGATGTTCCTTTAGGAAGGAGATGAGGAGGAATTTCTTTAGTCATAGGGTGGTGAATTTGCGGAATTCTTTGCCACAGAAGGCTGTGGAGGCCAAGTCAATGGATATTTTTAAGGCAGAGACAGATACTTGATTAGTACGGGCGTCAGGGGTTATGGGGAGAAGGCAGGAGAATGGGGTTGAGAGGGAAAGATAGATCAGCCATGATCGAATGGCGGAGTAGTCTCGATGGGCTGAATGGACTAATTCTGCTCCTATCACTTATGAACTTATGAAGGAAAGCATATATATTGTATTTCACTGCCGGCAGTTGCAATACTGCCACTGAAATACTTTTTGAAGTGGAGACACTGTCGGAGTGCAGTCAAGACATTTGTCTCAAGTTGGCAGCATGATGAAAAGTCCCCATCCAATTGACTTCAATGGAACTGAATTCCAGAGATCAAATTCAATAAGGCATTGCTGCTGCATCCCGTGGGTTGCACAACTGGGAATGAATTTCCAGGCAAGTATCCTCAGCAACATGAGATTTACCAGATATTATTTGTCGTTCTTCTCAAGCAACCTTGATCAAAGGATACATATACTGGTCAGGACACTCTGCTCTCCTACACAATAGATACATAGATACATAGAAAATAGGTGCAGGAGTAGGCCATTCGGCCCTTCGAGCCTGCACCGCCATTCAATGTGATCATGGCTGATCATCCAACTCAGTATCCCGTACCTGCCTTCTCTCCATACCCCCTGATCCCCTTAGCCACAAGGGCCACATCTAACTCCCTCTTAAATAGAGGCACATGATATTTTAAATCCACCAAGCTTCTGGTTAAGTACCTTGCTCCAAAGCATCAATGCTCCACGTAAGGTTATGTCATAAATGATAAGAGCAGAATTAGGCCATTCGGCCCATCAAGTCTACTCCGCCATTCAATCATGGCTGAACTATCTCTCCCTCCGAACCCCATTCTCCTGCCTTCTCCCCATAATCCCTGACGCCCGTACTAATCAAGAAACTATCGATCTCGGCTTTAAAAATACCAGTGATTTGGCCTCCACAGCCTTCTGTGGCGAAGAACTCCACAGATTCACCACTGTCGAACACTGGATTATTGGTCTCAACTGTGATACATCTTTGGGTTTTCCCTTGGTTAAAACAGGGTTTGTGACTAATTTAAACCAGATACCTGCGGACTTCCTTTGTACCCAGCCACTGTGTGGTGGCAGGTAATTGTCATTTGTTATTCTGAATGTCATAACAAGTCGTGTTTTTGCTGTGCTCATCAAATGGTTACACGCAAGAAATGTCAGCTCAGCATTATTTCCCAGCTTGCTCATTAGCTCAGACATTGGAAAAACCTCATTAAAATAGTATAAGTGATGGCACCATCAAACTAACAACTTGTATTGCGAGAGAGAGAGAGAAGGGAAAAGGGGGCGAGAGATTGGTAGAGGGGAGATAGAGACCATGATCATAAGTGATAGGAGCAGAATTAGGCCATTCGGCCCATCAAGTCTACTCCGCCATTCAACCATGGCTGATCTATCTCTCCCTCTTAACTCCATTCTCCTGCCTTCCCATAACCCCTGACAAAAGAGTGGGAGAGGGAGAGTGGGAGTGAGTGGGAGTGGGAGTGGGAGTGGGAGGCCTTGTAGTAAATGCCTACTATGTTCTGCTGTGCTCAAGCAAAGCAAGAATTTCATTGTCCTACCAGGGACACATGACAATAAACTCACTTGACTTGACTTGAGGGGGAGGGGGAGAAAACACTTTGGCCTTAGAACACCAAGGACATGGGTGTTAACGTAGGAGATTGAAGAAGTATGGGTAGCCAGGACTAAATGACGGAAGAGAACTGAAGGAGTGCAGGGACCTCAGTGGGCTGTGTGACTGGGAAAAAGGTTACAGAGAAAGGTGGAATTTCCTGAATGAGACCTTTATACTGGAGACTTTGCGCCCCTTGAATCTGATGACAGTAAGTAAAGTTATGTCACGTCCAGTTTATGGGCAGAGGCCCTAGCACTGTGAAGTGCAGGTACAATGAAAATAATGCTGGAGCTGCACCTCAGGCATGGAGACTCGGACAACACACAAAAGCAGAAATCACACATAAAGTGGACATATATTATACAGAACATTTCTAAAAGAAAGTAGACTATGCAAAGAAAACCCAAAACATCACTGCAAAACACAATCTAAAAAAAGTTATGTCCATGGTAGTGTAAAAGGCGGTTCACAGTGTTCATGCTTCATAAGTCCACGGCGGTTCATAGTGTTCAGTTATGGAGATAGGATCAGGGTTGCGTAGGTCAGTTCAAGAACATAATAGTTATAGGAAAGCAGCTGTTCCTGAACCTGGTGTTGTGGGAATTCAAGTTTCTATATCTCCTGCCTTATGGTTTAGTTGAGTTCAGCTTGGTTTAGAGACACAGTGCGGAAACAGGCCATTCGGCCCACCAAGTCCGCACCGACCAGCGATCCCCGCACACTAGTGCTGTTATCCAACACACGAGAGACAATTTAAACTTATACCGAGCCAATTAACCTACAATCCTGTACTTGTGGGAGGAAACCGAAGATCTCGGCAAAAACCCACGCAGGTCACGGGGAGGACGTACAAACTCCATAGAGACAGCACCCAAAGTCGGGATCGAACCCGGGTCTCCGACGTTGCAAGCGCTGTAAGGCAGCAAGTCTACTGCTGTGCCGCCCCTTTGGTAATAGCAAGAAGTAGTACCCCTCATCCTTCTAAACTCCAGCGAGTACAGGCCCTGTGCCATCAAATGCTCACCATCTGTTAACCCAATAATTCCTGGTATAAGGAATACCTTAAACCTTAATAAAAGGCACTATATAAAGACATGAGAGGAATAGATGGGGTAGACGCACAGAGTCTCATCCTCAGAGGAGGGGAATCGAGAACTTGAGAACATAGGTTTAAGGTTTCATCTATAAGTTTACCGACAATGATTGGCCAAATTACAGAGGTAGGGGGTGAAGACAAAACAACCTCCGCCCATCATTCCAATGCCCTGAACAGGTCTCCAAAGACAAATATCCCCATCACCAGTCCACACAACTACAAAGTCATCTCAAACTCCTGCCAGCCACACATCTTTTTTCCTAGCCCATCCCACCACCAAATGCATCTTAGTCCAAGTATCTCCACCAGGTGTTTTAAAACACAAGAGGGCCAGTAACTGGCCAGTGCACCTTTAACTGTGTGTTACTTTTTTTTGTTTAAGGTTAATATATCATTGGTCTAACAAGAGAACAAGGCTTGTAGTTTGTCACCTGTAGCTGACAGTAGAGGCAGGAAACATGTTCCCGATGTTGGGGGAGTCCAGAACCAGGGGCCACAGTTTAAGAATAAGGAGTAAGCCATTTAGAACAGAGACGAGGAAACACTTTTTCTCACAGAGAGTGGTGAGTCTGTGGAATTCTCTGCCTCGGAGGGTGGTGGAGGCAGGTTCTCTGGATGCTTTCAAGAAAGAGCTAGATAGGGCTCTTAAAGATAGCGGAGTCAGGGGATATGGGGAGAAGGCAGGAACGGGGTACTGATTGGGGATCATCAGCCATGATCACATTGAATGGCGGTGCTGGCTCGAAGGGCCAAATAGCCTACTCCTGCACCTATTGTCTATTGTCTATTGGCACAGTGGCGCGCCAAAGACGTATCGTGACTACGGTTGCTATCTGTACGGAGTCTGTACGTTCTACCCGTGACCTGCGTGGGTTTTTCCCCGGGAGCTCCAGTTTCCTCCCACACTCCAAAGACGCGCGGGTTTGTAAGTTAGTTGGCTTCAGTAAAATTGTAAAATTGCCCCGGTGTGGGAGGATAGTGTTAGTGTGCGGGATCGCTGGTCAGTAGGAAACTCGAAACTGAAGGGCTGAAGGCTTGTTCCGCCCCGTATTTCCAATCTAAAAACTGGGCAGAATTAGCTAGCATTCTGAGGATAATGGGCGAACTTCCAAATTATGACCTTCATATTCGATTTCAGGTTTGAGACGAAGAAAGGATGAAAGGATAATGTGTTAACACAAACTTCAAAGTGTGGGGAAGTAATTTAATCACAATGGGATTAGGTTCAACAGCCAGCTGGCAAACTTGGAAGAGTAGGTAATATTCAAAGAAGTGTTGAGTGTGAAGGTAAAATAATGCTTTTGATGAACAACCAAACAGGAGAGTATTTTTCAGTGGCACCCACACCCCATAAACATATCCCTAATTTATCGTCAAAGAGCCCAAAGTCAGAAAAGGGGGTGGGATGTAGTCTGAACTAAAAGAAAAGTCATCTACAAAAAGTCAAGTTATGGCACGGTGGCGCAGTGGTAGAGTTGCTGCCTTACAGCGCCAGAGACCCGGGTTCGATCCTGACTACGGGTGCTGTCTTAACGGAATTTGTATGGTCTCCCCGTGACCGCGTGGGTTTTCTCTAGTTCCTCCCACACTATAAAGACGTACAGGTTTGTAGGTTAATTGGCTTCTGTAAAATTGTCCCTGGTGTGTCGGATAGAACTAGTGTATGGATGGTTGATGGACAGCATGGCTCGGTGGGCCGAAGGGCCTGTTTGTAGGTTTAATTGGCTTATGTAAAGATTGTAAATTGCCCCGAGTGTGTTAGGATAGTGTTAGCGTGCGGGGATCGCTGGTGGCACGGAGGCGGTGGGCCGAAGGGCCTGTTTTCCGCTCTGTATCTCCGAACTAAAATAAAAACTAGGAGACAGAATAGAAACATAGAAACATAGAAAATAGGTGCAGGAGTAGGCCATTCCGCCCTTCGAGCCTGCACCGCCATTCAATATGATCATGGCTGATCATCCAACTCAGTATCCTGTACCTGCCTTCTCTCCATACCCCCTGATCCCTTTAGCCACAAGGGCCACATCTAACTCCCTCTTAAATATAGCCAATGAACTGGCCTCAACTACCTTCTGTGGCAGAGAATTCCACAGATTCACTACTCTCTGTGTGAAAAATGTTTTTCTCATCTCGGTCCTAAAAGATTTCCCCCTTATCCTTAGACTGTGACCCCTTGTTCTGGACTTCCCCAACATCGGGAACAATCTTCCTGCATCTAGCCTGTCCAACTCTTTAAGAATTTTGTAAGTTTCTATAAGATCCCCCCTCAATCTTCTAAATTCTAGCGAGTACAAGCCAAGTCTATCCAGTCTTTCTTCATATGAAAGTCCTGACATCCCAGGAATCAGTCTGGTGAACCTTCTCTGTACTCTCTATGGCAAGAATGTCTTTCCTCAGATTAGGAGACCAAAACTGTACGCAATACTCCAGGTGTGGTCTCACCAAGACCCTGTACAACTGCAGTAGAACCTCCCTGCTCCTATACTCAAATCCTTTTGCTATGAATGCTAACATACCATTCGCTTTCTTCACTGCCTGCTGCACCTGCATGCCTACTTTCAATGACTGGTGTACCATGACACCCAGGTCTCGTTGCATCTCCCCTTTTCCTAATCGGCAACCATTCATATAATAATCTACTTTCCTGTTTTTGACACCAAAGTGGATAACCTCACATGTATCCACATTATACTGCATCTGCCATGCATTTCCCCACTCATCCAGCCTATCCAAGTCACCTTGCAGCCTCCTAGCATCCTCCCCACAGCTAACACTGCCCCCCAGCTTCGTGTCATCCACAAACTTGGAGATGTTGCATTCAATTCCTCGTCCAAATCGTTAAATATATATTGTAAATAGCTGGGGTCCCAGCACTGAGCCTTGCGGTACCCCACTAGTCACACCCTGCCATTCTGAAAAGGACCCGTTTACTCCTACTCTTTGCTTCCTGTCTGCCAGCCAGTTCTCTATCCACATCAATACTGAACCCCCAATACCGTGTGCTTTAAGTTTGTATACTAATCTCTTATGTGGGACCTTGTCGAAAGCCTTCTGAAAGTCCAGATATAACACATCCACTGGTTCTCCCTTATCCACTCTACTAGTTACATCCTCGAAAAATTCTATAAGATTCGTCAGACATGATTTACTTTTCATAAATCCATGCTGACTTTGTCCAATGATTTCACCACTTTCCAAATGTGCTGCTATCCCATCTTTAATAACGGACTCTAGCAGTTTCCCCACTACCGATGTTAGACTAACTGGTCTGTAATTCCCCGTTTTCTCTCTCCCTCCCTTTTTAAAAAGTGGGGTTACATTAGCTACCCTCCAATCCTCAGGAACTACTCCAGAATCTAAAGAGTTTTGAAAAATGATCACTAATGCATCCCCTATTTCTGGGGCTACTTCCTTAAGTACTCTGGGATGCAGCCTATCTAGCCCTGGGGATTTATCAGCCTTTAATCCATTCAATTTACCTAACACCACTTCCCGGCTAACCTGGATTTCAGTCAGTTCCTCCATCTCATCTGACCCCCGGTCCCCGGCTATTTCCGGCAGATTATTTATGTCTTCCTTAGTGAAGACAGAACCAAAGTAGTTATTCAATTGGTCTGCCATGTCCTTGTTCCCCATGATCAATTCACCTGTTTTTGACTGCAAGGGACCTACATTTGTTTTAACTAATCTTTTTCTCTTCACATATCTATAAAAACCTTTGCAGTCAGTTTTATGTTCCCTGCCAGTTTTCTTTCATAATCTATTTTCCCTTTCCTAATTAAGCCCTTTGTCCTCCTCTGCTGGACTGAAGTTCTCCCAGTCCTCTGGTAGGCTGCTTTTTCTGGCTAATTTGTATGCTTCTTCTTTTGTTTTGATACTATCCCTGATTTCCCTTGTTATCCACGGATGCACTACCTTCCCTGATTTATTCTTTTGCCAAACTGGGATGAACAATTGTTGTAGTTCATCCATGCAGTTTTTAAATGCCTTCCATTGCATATCCACTGTCAACCCTTTAAGAATCAATTGCCAGTCTATCTTGGCCAATTCACGTCTCATACCCTCAAAGTTACCTTTCTTTAAGTTCAGAACCCTTGTTTCTGAATTAATTATGTCACTCTCCATCCTAATGAAGAACTCAACCATATTATGGTCACTCTTGCCCAAGGGGTCACGCACAACGAGACTGCTAACTAACCCTTCCTCATTACTCAATACCCAGTCTAGAATAGCCTGCTCTCTCGTTGGTTCCTCTACATGTTGGTTTAGAAAACTATCCCACATACATTCCAAGAAATCCTCTTCCTCAGCACCCTTGCCAATTTGATTCACCCAATCTATATGTAGATTGAAGTCACCCATTATAACTGTTTTACCTTTGTTACACGCATTTCTAAGTTCCTGTTTGATGCCATCCCCAACTACACTACTACTGTTAGGTGGCCTGTACACAACTCCCACTAGCGTTTTCTGCCCCTTAGTGTTTCGCAGCTCTACCCATATCGATTCCACATCCTCCAAGCTAATGTCCTTCCTTTTTATTGCGTTAATCTCCTCTCTAACCTGAATAAGACTGATAGTGGTCTCAGAGGAACAAAAAGGGGAAAATGAAAAATGACTTACAGGTGCCTTCAAAACTAATGTCATATATAGTGATAAATGTTTTAGGAAAAGGGGCTGGCTGGGGGGAGAGTAGAACCATGAAGGACTCGTTCAGGTAAGTTTATAATGGCAAATAAGGCAACGTGAACCTTGTTAAACAAGTTCTTCTGCAATGAAGAAAAAGTGAAAAAAATACCAGCAGTGTAAATGAACAGAAATAATTCAAAGGGAGGATTAAATTAAACTTAAAAATGAAAATAGTGCACAAAATAATAGGAGAGGCACAAAAAAGCTGGAGTAACTCAGCAGGTCAGCTTTAAAGATACAGCGTGGAAACAGGCCTTTCGGACCACCCAGTCAACTCCTAACACCGATCACCCCGTTCACTGGCATTATCCTACATACACTAAGGGCATCTTTACCATGTACAGGCCAATCAACCGACAAATTGTAAGGTCATTGGAGTGTGGGAGGAAACCAGAGCACCCAGAGAAAACCCACGCGGTCACAGGGAGAAGGTGCAAACTCCATACAGACAGCACCCTTAGTCAGGATCGAACCTGGGTCTCTGGCGCTGTAAGGCAGCAGCCCTACGGCCTCATCACCGTGCTGGCCCCTAATCCCTGCGAGCTGAATGGACAATGTTCAATTCAGTTCAACCCAAACCTGCGTGCAGTCTACCCTGAGCTACATCTAGGCATGGGCAGAGAAATGGCAAAGAATGTTCTGCAGTACAAAGCTTCCAGGCTGTCAGTTCTTCCTGGTACAAGTGACTCTATGGAACCATCACGCCCTGTGTGGTGTCAAGTGTTCAGAGCGTTTAATTGTCATGTATAACGAAACAGGACATTTTTGTCACAACCTAACGCGCAGCCGAGTGCCATTCCATTTCCCTGCCATCAGTCGTACAGGACCTGACTTCTCTATTACTGAACAACCTGGTATTTTGCGGGAGAAAACAGGGCTTCACGATGAAGATAGAAGCATCAAGAGTGTTTTGTTGACATATGTTCCAAAACGGGACTATTAAATTCTTACTTCCAGCAGCAGCAGCAGCAGCACAAGAGGTCTGTAAACACAGTACTGACTAGATAACACAACAAACACCGACCAGCGATCCCCACACACTAACACTACCCTACACACACCAGGGACAATTTACATTTATACCAAGCCAATTAGCCGACAAACCTGTACATCTTTAGAGTGTGGGAGGAAACCGGAGCACCTGGAGACAACCAACGCAGGTTACGGAGACAAACTCCGTACAGACAAGCACCCGTGGTCAAGATCAAACCCGGGTCTCTGGGTCTGCGCCACCATGCCGTCCAATTAGTTCCATTCAATCCTACACGCACAATGGACAATTCTTACCAGTGCGAATTGACCTCCAATCCTGCACGTTTTTGGAATGTGGGAGGAAACCGGAGCACCCGGAGGAAACCCACGCAGCCACAGGGAGAACGGACAAACTCCGTACAGACAGCACCCGTGGTCAGGATCGAACCCGGGTCCCTGGCTCTGTAAGGCAGCAACTCTACCGCTGCTCCACCGTACCGACCCCATCTCCTTTCAAATTAATTCTCCAAGGAAGCAACTAAATAACATTGAGCCGTAAATCATGAATGCCTTACATTCCCAGTCTCTTTCCTTCCAGCCCCCGTCCAATGTGTGTTCCTGTGGCCTACGCATTGGTGAGACCTTCAGCCAACTGCTGACCATACTGGAACTCTCTTCTTTTAAATCATTGCAATTGCTGTGTTCCTTGTCAAACCTTTCTTCAAGCTCACGTCTCAAAATTCTCCCCGTTAAAACTCTCCCTCCCTCCCGCTGCTCCGAATGTGGGAACAGCCGAAGATGTTTCATAAGTTCATAAGTGACAGGAGCAGAATTAGGCCATGTGGCCCATCAAGTGCACTCCGCCATTCAATCATGGCTGATCTATCTTTCCCTCCTAAAGGGCCTGTCCCACTGTACGAGCTAATTCAAGAGTTCTCCCGAGTTTCACCTGATTCGAACTCGGAGAATTACGGTAATAGCCGCTCGTAGGTACTCGGGGCTCTCGTGGACATTTTTCAACATGTTGAAAAATCTTCACGAGTCTTCATGAGCTAACCGCGTTTCCCGAGTAGCTGCCGTTAGCGTTACGAGCCGCTAAGAGACGTCCCCGAGCTCCGACGTACCCGCTACGTACATTCTACGTGCTTACCACGAGTTTGATTTTTTTTTAAACTCGGGAGAGCTCTTGAATTAGCTCGTACAGAGGGACAGGCCCCTTAACCCCATTCTCCTGCCTTTTCCCCATAACCCCTGACACCCGTACTAATCAAGAATCTATCTAGCCAGCTTTCCTTCTTTAGTTTAGTTTAGCTTAGAGATACAGCGCAGAAACAGGCCCTTCGCCCCACCGAGTCCGCGCCCACCAGCGATCCCCGCACACCAACACGACCCTATGCACACCAGGGACAATTTAATTTTATACCAAGCCAATTAACAGACAAACCTGTACGTCTTTGGAGTGTGGGAGGAAACCGAAGATCTCGGAGAAAAACCCATGCAGGTCACGGGGAGAACGTACAAACTCCATACAGACAAGCACCCATGGTCAAGTAATCGTAGTAAAGTATTTAGGACACAGAAGGAGGCTGTTCAGCCCATCAGGACTATGCTAGTCGATAAAAAATATTGCCTTTAATCCCATCTTCCAGCACTAGGCTTGCAGCCCAGCAGGTGACAGCTCTTCACGTGCCATTTGAATGTGAGAGACAGCTGCATAATTGCAGCTGCATTGTTTTCCATTAATATCTTTGTGTGTGAAATATTAATTAGAGGAGGAAAGCAAACGTGCTGGATGATTTAAATCCTGTGCAAATTGTCATTTCTCTCTCTCTTCTGAAATGGGATTACAGTACTCCGATCTCTTCCCCCCCTCCTAAATAAAAAACCCCGCAGTTACTACAGTAACGCAACCGAACACGTCTAAACTAAAGAATCCAGCTCATAACAGTGAAAGCAGACAGGAAAGAAATACTTCAGGGTGTTAAAGTAACGTTTTCATTGAGGACTCCCAAGGGACGCAGCAGGAGCTGCTAAAGCCAAAAGCTTGGTTAACTGGTAATCACTGCCAATTCAGCAAGCACAGAAGTGTTTTAATGAATGCAAAACATCTGTCAAGATCTTATAGGAGTCTATTGAGGGAACAAGTAACTGGGGCTTCAGAAAAGTCCCAGTAACTCTGCCAAAGAGGCCTTTCCACCATCCTGGGAGTTTTCAGTCTGCTTTGAGCAAATGCACATTGGCCAAGCGGAAAGAAACCATTTCCGTCAGAACAGGGGGGCATTTTTAAAATTAGAGGAAGCACATTAATCTTCGCGACACAGCGCGGAAACAGGCCCTTTGCCCCACCGAGTCCGCGCCGACCAGTGATCACCCGGCAGGCCAGAACTATCCTACACACACGAGGGACAATTTACCATATTATCGTAGCCAATTAACCCGCATATCGTAGCCAACAAACCCGCATATCTTTGTAGTGTGGGAGGAAGCCGGAGCACCTGTGGAATCTGTGGGATTCTTTGCCACAGAAGGCAGTGGAGGCCGTCAATGGATATTCTTAAAGCAGAGATAGACAGATTCTTGATTAGTAAGGGTGTCAGGGGTTATGGGGAGAAGGCAGGAGAGTGGGGTTGAAAAGGAGAGATAGATCAGACATGATTGAATGGCGGAGGAGACTTGATGGGGCCGAATTCTGCTCCGATAACATGACCTTATGGCCCAGAGAAAACCCACACGGTCACAGGCAGAACGGACAAACTCTGCACAGACAGCACCCGTAGTCAGGATCGAACCAGGGTCACGCAGGCTGTGAGGCAGGAAATCTACCGCTGCGCCACCGTGCCACTTCTAGGCACAAAGAGGAATCCTGGTATTGTTCGCCCCAAAATGATGCCAACATTAGATAGCTTTGGGGCGGCACGGTGGCGCAACGGTAGAGCTGCTGCCTTACAGCGCCAGTGACCCAGGTTCGATCCTGACCACGGGTGCCATCTGATTGGAGTTTGTGCGTTCTCCCCGTGACCTGTGTGCCTTTTCTCCGGGTGCTCCGGTTTCTTCCCACAAATCCGTAGGGTAATTGGGTTTGGTAAAATTGTAAATTGTCCCTAGGATGTAGGATGTGTCGGAAAGTGCAAGTGTGCAAGGGCTCGCTGGTCGGCATCGACTCAGTGGGCTGAAAGGCCTGTTTCTGCATTGTATCTCTGAACGATACCAAACTAAGCTGGTTATTGGCTAATAGGTTATCAATAAAAAGTTCAAACCCAAGGCACATAGATTTTGGTTAAACAAGGATGTTGGTTAGGTAGGGGTATAGGTCAAAGGTTAGGGGCATAGGTCAAAGGTTAGGAGGGGAAAGCAGGAGAATGGGGTTGAGAAGGAAAAATAGATCAGCCCTGATCAAATGGTGGAGTAACTCAGCGGGTCAGGCAGGCAGCATCACTGGGGAAAATGGATAGGTGACATTTAGAGTCTGCTCACCAGTAGGAGAATCTCGGACCAGAGGTACCACGGCCTCAGAAGAAAAGGACGTACCTTCAGCAAGGAGATGAGGAGGAATTTATTTAACCAGGGGGCGGTGAATCTGTGGAATTCATCGCCACAGACGGTGGTGGAGACCAAGTTTGGGTATTTTTCAAGCAGAGATTGGCAGGTTCTTGATTAGTGAGGGTGTCAAAGGTTACGGGGAAAAGGCAGGAGAATGGTAATGTTACTTTTAATCCCTTCATCTAAATCATTGATGTATATTGTAAATAGCTGCCGTCCCAGCACAGAGCCTTGCGGTACCCCACTGGTCACTGCCTGCCATTCGGAAAGGGACCCGTTAATCCCTACTCTTTGTTTCCTGTCTGCCAACCAATGTTTTATCCAAGTCAGTACCCTACCCCCACTACCATGTGCTCTAATTTTGCCCACTAATCTCCTACGTGGGACCTTATCAAAGGCTTTCTGAAAGTCCAGGTACACTACATCCACTGGCTCTCCCTTGTCTATTTTCCTAGTTACATCCTCAAAAAATTCCAGAAGATTAGTCAAGCATGAATTCCCCTTCGTAAATCCATGCTGACTCGGACCGATCCTGTTACTGCTATCCAAATGTGCCGCTAATTCATCTTTTATAATTGACTCCAGCATCGTCCCCACCACCTTATGGTCTTATGATGACCATATTGCTGGGCAAGGGTGTTAAGATTTGGTCAGAGTGAGACTTTAAGGGCCGTACATCTGGGTGAGTAGAATGCTACAGTTCGGCTCAGCCACTGATTTATACAGATGAGCTTGAGCCCGTCTACACTGGGCTTCAGATTCCCAGCTTGTATCACTTTCCCAGCTTGAGACATGCTCAACAGCCTGCATTAGTTCCCAGCCTTGCCACACAGCCTTGGTGTTATGTTCAAATCCCTCAGTTACCTCATCCGTCCCTGCAGCTGTGACCACCAGCAACTCTGCAGAAGTCCCAGGCTTCTGATCTCCTCCAGTCCAGTCTCCGTCTACATCCTTGACGTTAATCGCCGCTCCGTCATTCTCTTGGCTGCTGAAGCCTTTGGCTCAGGAATTCCTCCCTAAACCCGTGTCTCCGCATCACTCTCCCCCTGCACGTCACTGTCCTGAACCCAGTTCAGTTCAGTTTTAGTTTATTGTCACCTGCGCCGAGGTACGGTGAAAAGCTTTTGTTGCCTGCTAACCAGTCAGCAGAAAGACAATACATGATTACAATCAAGCCGTCTACAGAGTATAGATACATGATAAGGGAATAACGTTTAGTGCAAGGTGAAGGCGGCACCAAAGTCTGATCAAAGATAGTCTGAGGGTCATCAATGAGGTAGATAGTAGTTCAGGAGTTTCTCTCTAGCTGTGGTAGGAGGATTCAGTTGCCTGATAACAGCTGGGAAGAAACTGACCCTGAATCTGGAGGTGTGCGTTTTCACACTTCTGTACCTTTTGCCCGATGGGAGAGGGGAGAAGAGGGAGTGGCCGGGGTGCGACTCGTCCTGGATTATGCTGCTGGCCTTGCCGAGGCAGCGTGAGGTATAAATGGAGTCAATGGAAGGGAGGTTGGTTTGTGTGATGGTCTTGACTGCGTCCACAATTTGCCGCAATTTGTTGCGGTCTTGGATGGAGCTGTTCCCAAACCTATCTCATTCATCTTGCCTTTCTTTGGTCATCTATCCTGGTAGATGATAAAACATTTGAAAGTGCTCCACTCGAGGCCCTTGTGATATTTTACTATATTAACGGCTGGTATGTAAATGCAAAAATGCAACTCACTCACTCACCTTCACTCACTCAACCACCCACCCACTCACTCACCTACCTACCCACTCACAAACCCACCCACCCACCCACAACAGAGATGTGAGAGAATCATACACTACAGAACCAAATGCTTCAGGATATCGACTTTATGCCTTCACCAATCCCATTTAATTCTCCCTCCAACCCACCATCTCCTTCCAGAGTCTATCACTCGTTTACACACCCTGGCAAATTTATAGTGGCCAATAAACCGGGTGTAGCACAGCTCGTTTCTATGCTTGACAGCTCTATGACTATATGGCACCTTAGAGTCATAGAGTGATACAGTATGGAAACAGGCCCTTCGGCCCAACTCGCCCACACCGGCCAACAATGTCCCAGCTACCCTAGTCCCACTTGCAACGCAATAAATACCTGTCCCACCTCCTACTCTCTGCCTTCTGAATTACAAACAGAGGGGCAGCATAGTAACGCAGCGGTAGAGTTGCTGCCTTGCAGCGGCAGAGACCTGGCTTCGATCCTGACCTCGGGGGCTGCCTGCACGGAGTTTGTACATTCCTCCTTGTGACCTGCGTGGGTTTCTCCAGGCGCTCCGGTTTCCTCCCACACTCCAAAGACGTGCGGGTTTGTAGGTTAGTTGGCTTGAGTAAAATTGTAAAATTGTCCCTCGTGTGTAGGATAGTGCTAGTGTGCGGGGTGATCGCTGGTCGGCGCGGACCCGGTGGGCCGCAGGGTCTGTGTCCGCGCTGTGTCTCAAAAGTCTAAAAGTAAGGTCTATTTGTTCAGCTTAGCATGATAGAGCAAAGCAGCATCTGTGTTCATCATCCTGACAGCTTCCTGACACTATGCACCTCTGACGCTGCTAGTAAGCAAGATTTTCAGTGGGAAGAAGGGCCTGTTTCCGCACTGTATCTCTAAAGTACAATGTAAAGTCTAAAGCTATCCATTCTGCGACTGCTGCCATCCCTTTGAACGGTCTGACTTTACTCATTAGTCTACAAAATGATGCCCTTGATCAGTACAGGTGTCAGGAGTTGTGGGGAGAAGGCAGGAGAATGGGGTTAGGAGGGAGAGATAGATCAGCCATGATTGAATTGCGGAGTAGACTAAATGGGCTGAATGGCCTAATTCTGCTCCTATTCCTTATGATCTTTGCCAAAGCCCTTAGGAAAATCTAGATCTATTGCACCTGTTATATTGTCCTTGACCACTATCGCTGTTACTTCCCCAAAGAATTCAACAAAGTTTGTAACTAAGTAAATTTCATTTTGAAATCCAGTCCGACTGTTAATTGTTATATATATATATATATATATATATATGCGTCACAGATGGCTTTTATCATCAGATCAGATTTGCATCAACAACATTTTCTTGGAATTAACTCAATGTGGTGAACTCGACATTAACACATGTACGGTCTGTAAATAATAGCGTCTTACTTGTCGTAGGAAGTGGTGATCCTTTGGGGTGGGTGTCACAGTAATAAGCAACCACTTATGCCTCCGGTCATTCCTCCCAAACTTCACAACTTGTGCCAAGTGAACTCTGGCGAGGTCTGCAACGCAAGAAATCTCTTTTAATACATTAACAAATACCAAATACCTTTTACATTAGTTAAAAACACAGCCCTGTATTGAGATAGCGTTAAAATGCAGTCTGAAGAATGGTCCCGATCTGAAAAATCACTTTAGTTCCGTTTAGAGATGGAAATGTAGAAACATAGACAATAGGTGCAGGAGGAGGCCATTCGGCCCTTCGAGCCAGCACCGCCATTCATTGTGATCATGGCTGATCGTCCCCAATCAATAACCCGTGCCTGCCTTCTCCCCATATCCCTTGATTCCACTAGCCCCTAGAGCTCTATCTAACTCTCTCTTAAATCCATCCAATGATTTGGCCTCCACTGCCCTCTGTGGCAGGGAATTCCACAAATTCACAACTCTCTGGGTGAATTTTTTTTTTCTCACCTCAGTCTTAAATGGCCTCCCCTTTATTCTAAGACTGTGGCCCCTGGTTCTGGACTCGCCCAACTGCAACACAGAGATACAGAAACAGGCCCTTCGGCCCACCAAGCACCCATAGTCAATATCGAACTCGGGTCTCTGGCGCTCTACCGCTACTGATGCCACTACTTATCCTGCACCATGGTGCCACCACCTATCCATGTCCTTCAGAGATGCTGCTTGAACCACCGAGTTACTCCAGCATGTTGCGTTCAACACAAGATTCCAGCATCTGCAGTTCCTATTGTCTCCATTGAAATCCAATGGCTTGGATCATTGTGTAAGAAAGAACTGCAGATGCTGGAAAAATCAAAGGTAGACACAAAATGCTGGAGTAACTCAGCGGGTGAGGCAGCATCTATGGAGAGAAAGAACGGGCGACGTTTCGGGTCGAGACCCTTCTTCATTCACGTGACTCAGCCAAACAGGAAAACATGGATAGGTGACGTTGCAGGAAACAGGCCCTTCAGCCCACGAAGTCTGCGCCAACCAGCAATCACCCCATACACTAGTTCTATCCTACGCACTAGGGACAATTTACAGAAGCCAATTAACCTACAAATTCGCACGTCTTTGGAATTATGGGAGGAAACCGGAACACCCGGAGAAAACCCACGCGGTCACAGGGAGAACGTGTCAGGATCGTGTACTGGGTCTGTGGTGCTATAAGGCAGCTACTCTACCGCTGCACCATCGACGATATGGACCTGTTGTGAATTGTGCGATCAATCCTGATTCTTCAAGCTGAGATAAAGAGGAGAAAACACACATACAAATAATCTATTTTGAACTTAAGAATTAAATTGAATTAAATGCTTTGAATACGAGGTGGAAATGGCATTTATCAGTAGCTATATTGTATTAAACGTAGAAATTTAGCATTCAAGCTATTGGGAAGATCTGGGCTGAAACGGCAATCAAACTGTTTGCGAAACTAAATATTAACTTGTGCATTGGCCTTCCCTGGTTCCTGCGCTTTGATTCCTTATTTCCACACCAACACTATACCCTGCACTTATTGAAGATGACATTGAAATGACAGAACAAGTGCAGCAAAGTCCCTCTGTGAAGCCACACCTATAGAGAGTCCCAATGTTACCTGCCTTATGCAGTGATACTTAGTGATGTGCAGTAATATACAGTAATATAGTCAAGTAATAATGTACTAATGCAGTAATGTAGTGATGCACTCATATAATGTAGTAATATACTGAGGTCATGTAATATAGTAATGTATTAATATAATGTAACGTGGTAATATAGTCATGTAATATACTGTAGTAATATATCAGTAATATGTAGTAACATGCATATGCAGTGCTACCTGCCTTTTGCCAATCTCCAGCATTTTGCCAAACTCCAGCATTTTGTGTCTACCTTCGATTTAAACCATCATCCCCAGTTTTTGCCGAACTGTGCAGGCACACCAATGGCCTGTTACCTGCCATATACAGTTTTCAGACACATCGATAATAACCATTTGGAAGTATACACTGTTGGGAAAGGAGTACACCAAAGATTCTTCACTTAGAGTCACAGAGTTATACAGCACGGAAACAGGCCCTTCGGCCCAGCTTGTCAATGCTGACCAAGACGCCCCTTCTACACTCGGCCCACCTTCCCACGATGATTCCGTTGGCCAACGTTGGGCTTGATCTCCCCAGCGGACATCCGTCAATGAGGCAGACGGTTTGCACCCTCAAAGCGGCAAATGCTGACTGAAAAGCTGCCAACTCCCAATTGGGAGCTGCAGACTGAGCCTCCAGAAGAGGCCAGGCTATCAGAGTCATAGAGTCATACAGTGTAGATCGTGTAGATGGGACATGCAGGCTGGTGTTGGGCCGAAGGGCCCGTTTCCACGCCGTTAGACTCTATAACTTACGCCACGGCCAAATTCTTACATTTACGGCCATTAATCCATCTAGACCAAGGCCCAGATGCTTGCATCCGTGTTCGAAGAATATTGGTTCAAATCCCACTGCACGGACTGGAGCTAGGTAGGGGGTGGGTCTTGTGGTGCTGTATTTCAGATTCCTACTCAAATCTACATAATGAAC
The DNA here is from genome assembly GCA_038087875.1 of Malacoraja senta. Lineage (NCBI taxonomy): Eukaryota > Metazoa > Chordata > Chondrichthyes > Rajiformes > Rajidae > Malacoraja > Malacoraja senta. Next base: position 218,465 of record JAXLNO010003215.1, read on the forward strand.
ATGAAGAAATTATCTCGGTGAAAAGCTGACGCGTCTGAAATGGTAGATTCTGGACACAAAATGCTGGAGTAACTCAGCAGCTCAGGCAACATCAGAGGCTGAAGTGATAGCTGGCCACTGCAGCCAGCCGTCATTTCTTTTGCTCACCATTAAACCCTCAAACATCACTTAACAAACAGATAATGTGATAAGAATCACATTGCTGTTTCTGGCAGCTTGCAATGTCAAGTTTCTTACATTATATCCATTTCAGACATTCATTGGGCAAGATGTGCAGGAAAGGACTGCAGATGCTGGTTTAAATCGAAGATCGACACAAAATGGTGGGGTAACTCAGCGGGACAGGCAGCATCTCTGGTGAGAAAGAATGGGTGACGTTACGGGTCGAGACCCTTCTTTGAGTCACAGAGTCTTGACCCGAAACGTCACCCATTCCTTCTCTCCAGAGATGCTGCCTGTCCCGCTGAGTTACTCCAGCACAGCTTTTCTCAACCTTTTCACCCTTGCGGTAGGAAACCTTGAAATAATTCCCAGGTCTCAGGGAACCCCTACATAAACATTATTGTATAATATTTATTTATCTCTTTCTTAATTTTTATCTAGTATTTATTAATCTCTTTCTTTCTCTTTCATGAACTTAAAGTTCATCAGCCAAACATAATCTCTTTTTCTGATAACTGGTTTCAGCAAAAAATAACAAGTTTTTCTCAAGTTTATTGACAATGCAACAAAAAAACAAAAAAATCAAACTGCTTGTTCGAAAGAACTCATAAGGAGGTTTTCATTCACACACAAAAAATCATATGATTAGCCTATTTATCATTATTTCTCTCGGGTTCCAGGGATCCCCAGTTGAAAAATTCTGCTCTAAATGTTGTTCCCAATGTTGGGCGAGTCCAGAACCAGGGGCCACAGTCTTAGAATAAAGGGGAGGTCATTTAAGACTGAGGTGAGAAAAAACGTTTTCACCCAGAGAGTTGTGAATTTGTGGAATTCCCTGCCACAGAGGGCAGTGGAGGCCAAGTCACTGGATGGATTTAAGAGAGAGTTAGATAGAGCTCTAGGGGCTAGTGGAGTCAAGGGATATGGGGAGAAGGCAGGCACGGGTTATTGATAGGGGACGATCAGCCATGATCATAATGAATGGCGGTGCTGGCTCGAAGGGCCGAATGGCCTCCTCCTGCACCTATTTTCTATGTTTCTATGTTTCTATGTCTATCTTCATTGGGCTAGAATGCTTTTGGAAGCTCTGAGGTTGTAAGTGTGCTGTATAAATGTATGTTCTAGAGTTAGAGTCATATAGGCAGGCAAGGTGGCGCAGTGGTGGAGTTGCTGCCATACAGCATCAGAGACCAGGTTTCGATCCTGATTACGGGTGCTGTCTGTACGGAGTTTGTACATTCTACCCCTGACCTGCGCGTGATCTTTGGTTTCCTCCCACACTCCAAAGACGTACAGATTTGTCGGTTAATTGGCTTGGTGTAATTGTATAAATGTCAAATTGTCCCGAGTGTGTGTAGGGTCGTGTTAATGTGCGGGGACGGCTGGTCGGTGTGGACTCGGTGGGCCGAAGTGGCTGTTTCCAGGCTATGTCCCTAAACTAAACTCAGGGCACAAACAGGCCATTCGGCCCACGAGGGTCCATGCCGACCATCAATCCACCCGTCAACACTAATCCTACATGTTCATTCTCCCCACATTCTCGTCAACTTTAGACTTTAGAGACACTGCGGGGAAACTGGCCCAAGGCGCTGTATCCGAGTCCACGCCGACCAGCGATCCCAGCGCGCTGGTGCTATCCGACACGAGGGATCACATTTACAATGTTACCGAAGCCAATTAACCTACAAACCTGCACGTCTTTGGAGTGCGGGAGGAAACCGGAGCACCCGGAGAGAACCCACGCGGTCACAGGGAGAACGTGCAGACTCCATACAGACAGCACCCGTAGCCAGGATGGAAGGCAGGTCTCTGGCGCTGTGAGGCAGCAACTCTACCGCTGCGCTCCTCTGCAGCACACTTATACCAGATTCTACAATTTACAGAAGGCCAATTGACCCACCAACCCATATATCGTTTGGGGTGTGGGAGGAAACTGGAGCATCCGGGAGGAAATCCGCGTGGTCACAGGGAGAACATGCAAAATCTGCACAGACAGCACCCGTGCTGAGGATAGAACCTGGGACTCCAGTGCTGTGAGGCGTCAGCTCCACTCACTGTGACCCTGTGCTGCCATTTAGATACAGCCAGAAACCTCAGTGATTCTTCTCTCCACATTTGAAGGATTCCCCTGGTTTTCGAGCTCGATCTTACCCCCAAAACACCAAATCTATCGATGTAGTAAAATCAGTAATGAAGAAAGCACACTCAATGCTAGAGGGGGCTTGGGTACAAAAACAGGGAGGTAATGCTGAGGCTCTATGAGGCGCTGGGCAGGCCGCATTTGGAATATCGTGAGACATTCTCTGAGACCATATCTGAGGAAGGATGTGCTGGCTCTGGAGAGGGACCGGAGGAGATTTACAGGAAACATCCCAGGTGGGAGATCTTGGATATGATGAGCATTTGATGGCACCAAATCTATATTCGCTGGAGTGGGGTCCTCATTGAAATGGACAGAACAGTGAAAGGCTTGGATAGAGTGGATGTGGAGAGGATGTTTCCACTAGTGGGGAGAGTCTAGGACTAGAGGTCATAGCCTCAGAATTAAAGGACGTTCTTTTAGGAAGGAGATGAGGAGGAATTTCTTCAGTCACAGAGTGGTGAATCTGTGGAATTCTTTGCCACGGAAGGCTGTGAAAGCCAAGTCAGTGGATATATTTAAGGCAGAGATAGATAGATCCTTGATTAGTACAGGTGTGAAGTTATGGAGAGAAGGCAGGAGAATGGGGTTAGGAGGGAGAAATAGATCAGCCATGATTGAATGGCGGAGTAGACTTGATGGGTTGAATGGCCCAATTCTACTCTTATCACATGATCCTATGATCTCTTCTCAGCCTTGATGCAGAGTCTTGGCCCGCAACCCCAACTTATACCTTTAACATCCTGCGATGCTCTATGACCCGCTGAGTTCTTCCGGCATCCTGTTTTTTTTTAAAATTCAAGATTCCCAGCATTTGTGGCCTCTTTTGCATTCACTTATGCAGGCGCACGCGCCCAGTGAAATCTATAGGGACAAGTTGAGGTGGTGAGAGCCGTAGAGAGACAGCCTCAGTGTTTCCACAGACTTGTAAACATTTAAGTCACGTTCCATCTCCCGAGTATAGATGATCTTCCCCCAATCTATTCAAATATTTCCTTCCGCATTATATTCGTCAGACAGAGCCAGGTGGGACGACTGCGCCAATGAGTTCAGTCATTGACTGATTTATTTATTTGTGCGAGCCCTCTTGGCCCCATGATTTAAATTAAACACAAAAGTGGCTCAGAAAGTCGAGTTCAATTGGGCCGTGTTCTGGTGTGAAAGACCAGGGATGGTCCACTCTCAGGGGAGCCGGTGAGGGGAATGTCCGCGCAACGCGGGCTCACAGGTTTCGGTCTGTTCCAGGGCTCTTTCTTTATTTACTCCTGCCGGGCGCGTTATTTTTGCAACTTTCCCCCCCCATTCAGCACTAAAACCACGGGCTTCCTTTCAGTTGCCCCCGATCGGTTAACATGCTGGGATTCTCGAGAACATGTCAATATTTACAGGAGGGATCCCAGAGGTCTGGTATAATTTGTGAAGATTCCCAGGGAGTGCGTCAATATTTACGGGAGAGCCAGGGAGAAAAGGACGGGGGAAAACAACACATATCTCCCGATTTATTTAAGTTGGGCTGAAGGGCCTGCTTAGTTTAGTTTAGAGATACAACGCCGAAACAGGCCCTTCGGCCCACCGAGTCCGCACCGACCAGTGATCCCCACACATTAACACTATCCTCCCACACAAGGACAATTATACACTTATACCAAGCCAATTAACCTAGAAACCTGGGTAGACAAAAGTGCTGGAGAAATTCAGCGGGTGCAGCAGCATCTATGGAGCGAAGGAAATAGGCAACGTTTCGGGCCGAAACCCTTCTTCAGACTTGGCTTGAAGGGTTTCAGTCTGAAGAAGGGTTTCGGCCCAAAACGTTGCCTATTTTTGCTCCATAGTTGCTGCTGCACCCGCTGAGTTTCTCCAGCACTTTTGTCTACCTTCGATTTTCCAGCATCTGCAGTTCCTTCTTAAACACTTAACCTACAAACCTGTACGTCTTTAGAATGTGGGAGGAAACCAAAGATCTCGGAGAAAGCCCACGCAGGTCACGGGGAGAACGTACAAACTCTGTACAGGCAGCACCAGCAGCCGGGATCGAACCCGGGTCTCTGGCGCTGTAAGGCAGCAACTCTACCGCCTCGCCGCCCGTTTCCGTGCTTGTCTGGCTCCAGACTATGCGGCACCATCCCCAAGTGTGCACGTTGACAGCACACAGCTGAAAGCCGTCGACTCCTTCAAATACTTGGGAAGTGCAATATCATCTGATGGCTCCCTGGACAAGGAAATCTCAACGAGAATCAGCAAAGCCAGTCAAGCACTTGGACCACTGCGTACACGAGTGTTGAGCCACCACGACATCAAGCTGTCAACTAAACTCAAGTCTACAAAGCAGTTGTGCTTTCCAGCCTGCCCCATGGCTGTGAAACGTGGACCTTGTACAGGAATCACATCCGTCAACGTGAGAAGTTCCATATGCGCCCCTTACGGTCCACCATGGCCATTCGCTGGCAGGACAAAGTGCCCAACCTAGAAGTATTGGACGGATGAAGCTTCACAAGCATCGAGGCAATGATCATCAAAGCACAGCTCCGATGGACTGGGCAAGCACGTCATCAGGACGGATGAAGCCCGCATGCCTCGACAGGTCTTCCACGGCGTGCTCTCCCTGGGACAAAGGAACCCGTGGGCTCCCCAGGAAGCGGTAGCAAGATTGCGTCAAGTCAAGTACCATCTCCACTATTGTGGTCTTGCGCCCAAGCGACTGGAAGCCTGGGCCAGCGACAGAACACGCTGGCGCGCAACAGTGCGAACAGCAGCTTCGGGGAACGCTGCCTAGAGCGACTTACCAAAGGCCAGGGAGAGGAGGATGGGTGCCGCCCAGAAACCGCCAGCGATATCCTTCATCTGCCCCCGAGTGTGCAGTTCACGGATTGGACTTGTGAGCCATGTCAGAACTCACCAGAATTGAGACTGGCCCCAACCCGCCATTGTCGTTACCGACGGGCCGGCACCATGAATATGAAACCATTTCACGCAGAGGAAAGGATTGAGAGGAAACCAAATTTACAATTTTTTACCAAAGACAATTAACCTGCAAAACCTGCGCACGTTTGGAGTGTGGGAGGAAACCAGAGCACCCGGAGAAAACCCACGAGGTCAAAGGGAGAACGTACAAATTGCATACAGACAGTATCGCTCGTCAGGATCGAACACACAGGTCCCCCGGCACTGTAAGGCAGCTGCTCTGCCGATACACCACCATGCCGCCCCATGAAGCAATCAAACTTGAGATTGGTTGAAAGATACAGCGTGGAAACAGGCCCTTCGGCCCACTGAGTCCATGCCGTCCATCGATCAAGTACAATAGGTGCAGCCAAGGGAAAGATACTGCGTGCAGGATATAGTTGTCAGCCTCATGGCACAAACGTTCCAGACACTAAGTCCTGCAGCAGCTCGTTCCATACACCTACCACCATTTGTGTGAAAAAGTTGGTCCTCAGGTTCCTATTAAATCTTTTAATTCTCACCTTAAACATATGTCCTTTGGTTCTTGATTCCCCGACTCTGGGTGAAAGATATTGTGCATCTGCCTCATCTATTCCCCTTATGATCTTATACGCCTCTCTTAAGATCACCCCTCACCCTCCTGCGATCCAGGAAATAAAGTCCTAGGTCCGATCTGTTCTTCAGCCTCCCACCATTCTGTAGTCTCAAGGACTCACGCACATTGTCTGCCTCCATCTCTCAAACATCCATCTTAAATTCTTTGTGAAAAGAGATGGGGGGGGGGGGAACCTGGTCTTTATATCAATAGACAATAGACAATAGACAATAGGTGCAGGAGTAGGCCATTCGGCCCTCCGAGCCAGCACCGCCATTCAATGTGATCATGGCTGATCATCCACAATCAGTACCCCGTTCCTGCCTTCCCCCCATATCCCCTGACTCCGCTATTTTTAAGAGCCCTATCTAGCTCTCTCTTGAAAGCATCCAGAGAACCTGCCTCCACCGCCCTCTGAAGCAGAGAATTCCACAGACTCACCACCCTCTGTGAGAAAAAGTGTTTCCTCGTCTCCGTTCTAAATGGCTTACTCCTTATTCTTAAACTGTGGCCCCTGATTCTGGACTCCCCCAACATCGGGAACATGTTTCCTGCCTCTAGCGTGTCCAAGCCCTTAACAATCTTATATGTTTCAATGAGATATCCTCTCATCCTTCTAAACTCCAGAGTGTACAAGCCCAGCTGCTCCATTCTCTCAGCAAATGACAGTCCCGCCATCCCGGGAATTAACCTTGTAAACCTACGCTGCACTCCCTCAATAGCAAGAATGTCCTTCCTCAAATTAGGGGACCAAAACTGCACACAATACTCCAGGTGTGGTCTCACTAGGGCTCTGTACAACTGCAGAAGGACCTCTTTGCTCCTACATTCGATTCCTCTTGTTATAAAGGCCAACATGCCATTCGCTTTCTTCACTGCCTGCTGTACCTGCATGCTTACTTTCATCGACAGGAGGTTACACAAAGCAATGAAATGAGCACAAAACGAGAAATCAAATGACTATGCATTCAGTTTAGATACAAAATGTTGGAGTAACTCAGCTTCTCTGGTGGAAAATGATGGGTGACGTTTTGGGTCGGTTAAGTCCGAGGAAGGCTTCCAACCTGAAACGTCACCTATCCTTTTTCTCCAGAGATGCTGCCTGACCCACTAAGTTACTCCAGCGCTTTGTGTCCTTCTTCAGTCTAAACCAGCATCTGCAGTTCCTTTCGACGCACTCTACATTCAGTTTCATTTAAGTTTCATTTTCACACACTCATTTCACTCCCTCCCCCTAAACTTTCATTGTCTGTACAGACCACCCTCCCTTTCTCTCCGTCTCAGTCTCACCCACATCAGAGACGGCAGCTAAGACAAGTCATTTCACCTTCACCAGCCAGTGAGTGAAGGCTGCAGAAAGTTTATTGCCCTCCGATTAAAATCACTCCCAAGGAGCAAGCGGGAGGTTGAACGGACTCCCGGAATAGGAGTGGAGGCCAAGTCCCTGGGATCATTCACGGAACAGTCTGAAGATGTGTGGTTTTGTGAAGTCCAATTTGTCACAACTCAAAAATGCATATTTGGCTGGAAAAGACAGAGTGAATGATGCCAGATAAATGGTCCTCTTTCATACTTCAACTTATCTGAACTCTGTCCTGAATCTTGCCCTACTACTCAACCCTCTAGCCCGCTCTATCTCTCTTGCTCTCTATCACACATATGCACACACTGTCCTTATTTCATGCCTTTTATCCAACACACTCTCTCTACCCCTCTCTCACCCACTCTCTCTCTCCCTCCCTCTCTCTCTCCCTCTCCCCTTTTCACTCTCTCTCCCCTTTCTCTCCACCTCTCTCTCTCCACCCCCCTCTTTCTCTCTCTCTCCCTCTCCCTCTCCTCTCTCTTTCCCTCTCTCTCTCCACCACTTTCACTCTCTCCCACCCCCCTCTCACTCCCCCCTCTCTCTCTCTCCCCTCTCTTTCTCTCTCTCTCTCTGACACACACACTCTTCCCCCCCTCTCTCTCCCTCTCCCCCTCTCTCTCTCTCCCCCCCTCCCTCTCCCTCTCTCCCCTCTCTCTCCCTCTTCCCCCCTCTCTCTCTCCCTCCCCTCTCTCTCTCCCTCCCCCCTCTCTCTCTCTCTCTCCCTCCCTCCCCTCTCTCCCCCTCTCCCTCCATCACACAGGTACACACTCCCATTCTCTATCCTTATTTCATGCCTCTTACCCATCTCGGCTCTCCCTCTCCCTTTAACTCGCTCTCTCTCTGTCTCTCTGTCTCTCTGTCTCTCCTTCCCTCCCTACATTTACCTGACACCCTCATAGCAGGCTCGGACTTTATTCCTTGGAGCACAGGAGGATGAGGGGTGATCTTATAGAGGTGTAGGGTGATCTTATAGAGGTGTATAAGATCACGAGAGGAATAGATCGGGTAAGTGCACAGAGTATCAGGGAATCAAGAACCAGCAGATGTGGGATCAAGGAGATGGGAGAAATATTTAATAGAAACCTGAGGGGCAACTTTAAAAAAACAATGGGTGGTGGGTGTATGGAACGAGCTGCCGGAGGAGGTAGTTGAGGCAGGAACTATCACAATGTTTAAGAAGCATTGAGATAGATATATGGATAGAATAAGTTTAGAGGGAGTTGGACCACATGCAGGCAGGTGGGACGAGTGTAGATGGGACATGTTGGCCGGTGTGGGACATTGGGCTGAATGGCATGATTCTATGCTGGATGACTCTTTGACCCTTATCTGTCCTTTAAGGGCCAGTCCCACTTTCTCGACCTAATTCTGCCGAGTTTGCCCTTGACTGACTCACACTCGCGGCATGGTCGTCACGAGGTCGTAGGAGGCCGTAGGAGGTCCGTAGGTAGGTTGCAGGAGGTTGTGGTGCTAGCTGTAGGTACTCGTGGCATCAAGTAGGTCGGGGAGTTTTTTCTAGCCTGATGAAAAATGTCCACGAGTGAAAAAGGTCGTGAATTATGTCGTGAAAGTGGGACAGGCCCTTTAGCCTCCCACCATTCTGTTGAATCAGAGACTCACTCGCTTTGTACTACCTTTTCTTTGCACCGCTTTCCTTCAGGAAGTTATTCACCGTTTGGAGGCCATCTCCATTCTCACTGCCCATCAACAGTATTGGAATATCTAGAGTCGGGATTCTCAGAGGCTGGGATCGGTGAAATGCAATGTATCTGTGTATCTATGTCCTCCAGAGATGCTGCCTGACCCGCCGAGTTACTCCAGCACTTTGTGCTTTACTCTAGATTCCAGCATCTGCAGTTCCTTGTGTCTCCTTCAATGGGTCGGATGTCTTCGGGGAATCTCTAGTTTCTTAGCTGACTCAGTTTTAGTCACGCCAGTGATAAGAAACTCGAGACGGACAGCTTTACAGCCCAGGCTCTCAGTCAGTGCCACGCTGCATGTTAGCAGCAATCCCACATGGTGTTCAGTTTTATCTTTTACAAAGTCCCTGGTTTTCATGAAAGATAAGAACAACTCGTATTCTTGCTTTCATTGAATCAATCTCAGATTCCCCAGGCAATGGGGAACTTCGGGCCGAGTTGGTGGAGCTCTGCCCAATACGCAGGTCCCTGACTCACCTCTGCCTCCACCATCAACAGACTGCCTGTAGCAAATGCTCAGAAGGTAACAGCAGCACTGCCTTGACATGGGAAGTGGCCGGTAGGTAAACATTTAGAGACGCAAGGAACTGCAGATATAGAATAAAGGGGAGGTCATTTAAGACTGAGGTGAGAAAAAACTTTTTCACCCAGAGAGTTGTGAATTTATGGAATCCCCTGCCACAGAGGGCAGTGGAGGCCAAGTCACTGGATGGATTTAAGAGAGAGTTAGATAGAGCTCTAGGGGCTAGTGGAGTCGAGGGATATGGGGAGAAGGCAGGCACGGGTTATTGATAGGGGACGATCAGCCATGATCACAATGAATGGCGGTGCTGGCTCGAAGGGCCGAATAGCCTCCTCCTGCATCTATTTTCTATGTTTCTATGTTTTCAAATGCTGGTTTACACACACAAAGAAGGACACAAAGTACTGGAGTAACTCTGCGGGTCAGGCAGCATCACTGGTGAATGTGGCTAGGCAATGTTTGGGTCGGGACCCTTCCTCTGAGTGATTGTGGCAGGAGGAGAGAAAGCTGGAAGAGAGGTGGAGGTGGGGCAAAGTCTGGCAAGTGCTAGGTGGAAACAGGTGAGGGGGGGGGGGGGGGTTGACTGGCAGATGGTTGGACAAAGGCCAGAGATGAAAAGACAAAAAGTATGAGATAAGGAGATAGGGATGAAAGAGGGGCAAAATGTGAAGCCAGAGGAAGGAATGTGGGGGAGGGTGGGGGGGGGAGGGGAAAGGGAGAAATGTGTGTGTAACCAAGCTGGGCACAGGGAAGAGAGTGGGAGGTTGGGGGGGCGGGGGGGGAGTATTTGTAACGCATGTGTAAAACTTGTCTGGCTGTGCTCACCTCTAATTACTGGGTCAGACAAAGGACACTGGACTGAGTGTGTGGGAAGCTAAACATAGGGACCTACAATCTTACGGACACAGACATAGCTCCCAATTTAACAAGCTCTACTCCACCAGGCATAGATAAATATCAACACAGTAAAATTAAAGAGTACCTCTGGAGAGAAGGAACGGGTGACGTTTCGGGACAAGACCCCTCTTCAGTCTGAAGAAGGGTCTCGACCCGAAACGTCATCCATTCCTTCTCTCCAGTTGCTGCCTGTCCCGCTGAGTTACTCCAGCATTTTGTGCCTATCTTCGAAACCGGAAACCAGCATCTGCTGTTCCATCCCACACAAAAATTACAGAGTAGACAGAAGAGACTGCAGATGCTGGAATCTGGGGTAAAAATTAAACCTCTGGAGGAACCTGGTGGGTCGGGCAGCATCTGTGGAGGCAGTAGGACAGTCAATACCATCGCATCAAGTACCTTTGCTCCATTAGCAACGTTAAAATGTCAAGTTTAATCCTTGAAGGAAACAAATCTGCCAAGTTTTCCTGAAACAAACCTCCCTTGATACAATCTCCGCATCAACACAAACATCCAGACGAGTTAAATTATAGAATGTGTTGGAAGAAACTGCAGATGCTGGTTTACATCGAAGATAGAACAAGCTGCCAGAGGAGGAAGTTGAGGCAGGGACTATCCCAATGTTTAAGAATCAGTTAGACAGGTAAATGGATAGGACAGGTTTTGGGGGGATATGGGCCAAACGGGTGGGACTAGTGCAGCTGGGACATGTTGACCGGTGTGGGCAAGTTGGGCTGAAGGGCCTGTTTCCACGTTAAATCACTCCATGACTATGACTCTACAGACACAAAACGCTGTAGTGATTCAGCGGGACAGGCAGCTTCTCTGGAGAGAAGGAATGAGCTGCATTGGGGACCCACAGACTATCTTTGAATGGACTTTGCTGGCTTTACCTTGCACTACACATTATTCCCTTATCATGTATCTGTACACTGCGAATGGCTTGATTGTAATCATGTATTGTCTTTCCCCTGGCTAGTTAGCACGCAACAAAAGCTTTGCACTGTACCTCGGTACACGTGACAATAAACTAAATTCAACTCAACCCAGCTGCGGGGTTAAAACTGTCGAGAGCTGAAGTCGTGAAGTTCTTGAGTCTGCAGAAGGGCCTTGACCCATAATGTCATCCATTCCTTCTCTCCAGAGATGCTGCCTGTCCCGCTGAGTTACTCCAGCATTTTGTTTCTCCCTTCAATTAAATTACGGACCTGATCACATTTAACTCACGCAGAGACACAGACAATGTGTACAAAGACCGAAAGGAGAGAGAGAGGCAGATGGACAATCTAGTATACTGAACATTTTGTATTACATGATGAGCCCAGGCCGTCTGTGATCTCTGGATACCCAAAAGTGTTTTACAGTCAATTTACAGCTAATACCCTTGGTGGCAGTCATGGTGAAATGGAATATGGTAGGGAATAATAATAACACAGTAAGCTTTCACGGGGTGGAAGATTGCAACCTTCACGTGGTACGCCCCGTTTCGACTAATGCAATCAACTCGACGTGCACAAACGGAAGATCAAATAGAACAAGTTGTCCAACAACTTTAGGCTGTGCACGCCACACGGAAGAAGAAGTAAGCTTTCACAAACAGCAATGAAATGGAGAGTGGATAAGGTGAAGGAAGGAACTGCAGATGCTGGTTTCAACCAAAGATGGACACAAACAGCTGGCAATGGCCTGTTTCCTTTATCATTGTTACTTTTGTTGAACATATCTTTCATTCATTTGTTCTATATCTCTCTACATCATCGTCTATATCTCCCGTTTCCATTTCCCCGTGGTTTTCAGTCCTGAAGAAGGGTCTCGACCCGAGCTGTCACTCTTTCCTTCTCTCCAGAGATGCTGCCTGTCCCGCTGAGTTACTCCAGCGTTTTGTGTCTATGATGAGCGGATAGTCTGCTTTAGTTATGTTGCCTTGGGGATAAATATTGACCCAACATTACCAAGGAGAGCTCCCCTGCTCTTCTTTAAATAATTCCCCGGGAACGTTGAGAAAGACTGAAGTAAACACAAGCTTGTTTAACCCCTTGAGACCAACTCGCGATTAGATAGCGGCAGATCTGAATCTTAAAAACATTGACTTTGTTTTGACCTGCAGGCTTTACCTGAGAGAACTCAATCTCAGCCTTTGGAATCTTCAATGAATCTCAGTCTGTTTTTCATTTTTGGGGGATGAATTTGAGACTTCAGCTGTCTTTAGGTATGAGCCAATCTTAAACATGTCCCAATTTGTGAACCATTCTAAATTTCCTTGCAATCGTTTGCTTTGATCTGTCATTTTTCACACCTTACCCCTCCATATCTCTAGTGTCCCTCTCCCCTGAGTGATTAAGGGTCTCGACCCAAAACATCACCCATTCCTCCTTTCCAGAGATGCTGCCTGTCTCGCTGAGTTACTCCAGCATTTTGTTTCTATCTTCAGCTTAAACCAGTCAAGTTGGGTTAATAGCAGGAACAAAGAACTACAGATGCTGGTTAATACACAGCAGGACACAAAGTTGATGGAGCAACTCAGCAGGCCAGGCATCATCTCTGAGAACTTGGACAGGTGACGCCTTGGGTCTCGACACAAACATCACCTATCCATGTTCTCTTGAGATGCTGCCTGGCCTGCTGAGTTGTTCCTGGCCTTCTCTCCAGAGGACAAGTTGAGTCATATGCACAAGAATGGTGTGGTACAGGGAGAATGAAAATCTTGCTTACAGCACCATCAGAGGTAGGTAAACTCGTGACGCTGTCAGCATGATGTACACAGATGCTGCTTTGCTCCAAAATGCCAAGCTGAGCAAATAGACTTTATTTTGAACTTTAGGCTTCAGCCTTTAGAGATACAACGCGGAAACAGGCCCTTTGGCCCACCGAGTCCGCGCCAACCAGCGATCCGGCCATACGCCAGCACTATCCTACACACCAGGGACAATTTACAATTTTACCGAAGCCAATTAACCTACAAAACTGCACGTCTTTGGAGTGTGGGAGGAAACCAGAGCAGCCGGAGAAAACCCACGTGGTTACAGGGAGAGCGTACAAACTCCACACAGACGGCGCACGTAGACAGGATCGAACCCGGGTCTCTGGCACTGCAAGGCAGCAACTCTACCACTGAGCCACTGTGCCACCCAAATCCACTTAAGGTTCCAGAAAGCTTCACAACCAAAGCCCCTCACTGAAGCAAGTGGTCACATTCCTGTGGTCACAGATTCTAATCACCAGCAACCGGTGAAGCAACAAGTAAACCTGCTGATATTTTCGAGGGGGTGTGCTCTGGAGCAAGGCGAGTTTGTGCGTCCAAGCCATCTTGCCCATTAAGCACAGGCAACTCAGTTCTATTTGAAAATACCTGCTGGCTTGCACTGTTTGAATAATGTGATTTAGGGCTTGGAGGTTTGGAAAGGGCTGCTGTGAGCACAATTGGTTAATTGATGGATATAAGCCCTCAATCCGAACACCGAGAACAGTCCGTATCAGTAGCTTGGCATTAATGAATGGACAGGAGGGCATGGTTTGACAACCTGGTCACTGAGGTTCCATAGCTGACCACTGAGAACCCAAGGAGAAAAAATACTGTGGGCTCCATTTTAATCAGGGCACCTTCCTCCCCTATCACGTCTTTGCTCAAGTCTTGAGAAGGAAATAAGGTCTCTCTTTTTTTTTTGTATCAAAAATAATTTATTTGATTAAGAACACGATATAAAAACAACAAAATACCCACCACCATCTTACAAAATTACCAAATTATTCAGACACTAAGTTCCAAGACAACTAGGTTAGAAATATACTAAATAACTACAATACAACTATGTCCCTCTCTAACACCACCCGGGTGCGGACGTAACCCCGGTAAAAGGGGCAGGCAGCCGGCTCGGGCAGCGCCCTCTTCCGCCTGGCGCCGTGACTCGCGGATGGCCAGCTTGGCCAGGGCCCAGGAGCAACCCAACCCTACCCACTCCCTAGAGCCCGCCACCAGGCCTTCGGTGGAAGAAAGTCTCTTTAAAAAATATATATAATCAAAAATATTTATTCAAATAATAAAATAATATTTACAATACAATAAAACAAAACAGAACCCACCCCCATAATACAAGACAAACAAATATACTGAGTAAAAACAACCAAACAACTCTTTTACAAAGGTACACAAAAATGCTGGAGCAACTCAGCGGGTGCGGCAGCATCTATGGAGCGAAGGAAATAGGCAACGTTTCGGGCCGAAACCCTTCCTCAGAAATTACCAAATTACCGGACGTCTGAAGAAGGGTTTCGGCCCGAAACGTTGCCTATTTCCTTCGCTCCATAGATGCTGCTGCACCCGCTGAGTTTCTCCAGCATTTTTGTGTACCTTCGATTTTCCAGCACCTGCAGTTCCTTCTTTAACTCTTTTACAATCCTTGTCCAGGATGCATTCAACATCCCTCGGTGCCCAGCAGTCCCGGAAATCCCCCAGGGTGCCCTTGGACAGCGCGAAGTCCATCTCTTGCACCACCCGGGCACGGACGTAACCCCGGTAAAGGGGCAGGCAGCCAGCTCGGGCAGAGCCCTCTTCCACCTGGCGCCGTGACTCGCGGATGGCCAGCTTGGCCAGGGCCCAGGAGCAACCCTACCAGGACATCTTCAGCCCTACCCACTCCCTGGATCCCGCCACCAGTCCTTCGGTGGAAATAAAGTGTCTTGGTGTTAACCATTCAAGGCAAACATGCTCAGGTCACCAGATCATGCCAGGCTGGAGCGGGTGATGGTGCAAGTGAGAGCAGGTCCGTGAGCCTCAGGAGCAAGGGAGGTTGATCGAAGTGGGGTGTGACAGGACCCAGGCAACCCAAGTCGAAAGAGAGAACGGCAGATGCTGGCTTGTGCCAAAGATAGACACAGAGAGCTGGGGTAACTGAGCGGGTCAGGCAGCATCACCGGAGCACAAGGATGGGTGACGTTTCGGGTCGGGACCCTTCTTAAGAAAGCCTTCCTTCAGAAGACCCTTTGGAAGCCGGCCGGTCGGCCGAGAACGGGCCCATAGTGGGTGATAGTGCACGGTCGACGAGGGGCCACCAAGAACAAACAGGGATCCGGTGTGACGGACTCAGCAGAGAGGGGGGAGGGCAAGAATGAACAGGGGCCATCGGGACTTTTGCAACTTTAAATACTTTTGTAACCTTGTCATCGCCCTATACGTGGCGACACTTTGCATACCATGTGTATTGTATGGTATGCAAAGTGTCGTGGACCAAGTTCCCATGATAATCAAGTATCAATCAACTGGGAGTGTCCCGACCCGAAACGTCACCCTTTTCCTCCAGAGATGCTGCCTGACTCACTGAGTTACTCCAGCACTTTGTGTCTTTCCCAGCCAACTTCATGCTGGCCCCAAACAGCCCACTGCCAATGGCCCCTAAACCTAGTCCAATTTCCACCATTGCTCTCCAGTAAGAGCGGTCAGTCAATTTCTTATTGATGACGTCCAAGCAAATGTTACGTGAAAGATGGCAGTAACCTTGTAATCTTGTAATAAGGCGCTGGTCAGGCCACATTTGAAATTTTGGCCACCAAATCTGAGGAAGGATGTGCTGGCTCTGGAGAGGGTCCAGAGGAGGTTTACAAGAATTATCCCAGGAATGAGTAGGTTGATCTATGATGAGCATTTGACAGCACTGAAGTTTAGAAAGATGAGGGGGGACCCTCAATTGAACCGTTCAGAATAGTGAAAGGCTTGGATAGAGTGGATGTGGAGAGGATGTTTCCACCAGTGCGAGAGTCTAGGACTAGAGGTCACAGCCTCAGAATTAATGGACGTTCTTTTAGGAGATGAGGAGGAATTTCTTTCGTCAGAGGGTGGTGAGTCTGTGGAATTTGCAGTCACAGGTTTGGTCGATGGAATCAATGGAATGGTTGGCTCTGTGGAGATGTTTTTTGTTTTTTTTTAAATATTTTTATTTTATTAGAAGTAAGTACAATTGTATACAATCATATTTTCATAATTCCTTTTATGTACAGCTTCTTATTTAAAAAATGTTTTTGAAATAAAGAAGAAAAAGAAAAAAGTTAGGTAATGAAAAATAGAAAAATGTGAGATATATAGTGTGTGAAAAAGAAAAATAAAGAATGAAAAAAGAAAGTTGAGACATAGAAAATAGAAGAAAGAGAATAAAAAGAAGAGAAGAAAAGAAAATAGGAGATAATTTATAATCTTGACCATCCGCAGTCACGGATTAGCTTTTACACCTGTTTTGCACCATATGTTTCCAAAAAGACGACAAATGGAGACCAACTCGTTATGAATTGGTCAAATTTATCTATTAGAAGGAATCGCATTTCCTCAAGATGTGCGGTATCCAGCATACTTGCAATCCACATTTTGAGCGTTGGTATTGGTGTATTTTTCCAAAATTTCAATATTAATATTTTTGCTATTATTAAACCATAATTAAAAATTGGCTTTTCAGATGAGCTCAATTTGTTCCCGTCTTCCATTACCCCAAATATAATCAATTCCTTATTGGGTTCCATTTTTGTCTTAAATAATTTTGTAAATATTTCGAAAATATCACTCTGTGGAGATGTTGAGGCAAGGTCAGTGGATATATTTACTTATTACTTTCTTTTTTTTTTTTTCCTTCTTTTTTTAAATTAGAAGTATTGTATCAAACAAATATAAAATTATACATTTCTTGTACCACTTCTTATTTTAAACTTTAATAAGAAAAAAGATAGAAAGAGTTAGCAGAGATAGTAAGTGAGTGAGTGAAAGAGTGGTCCAGGGAAACCCGTAGGGACTTAAACCTCAAGAAAGAGTTAAACAAAACTAAAAAGATAAGATAAGACAAGATAAAAGGGATGTACCTACTTCATATCTTTACTCACCCCTCACCAGGTCCTGAAACCATTTATTAGTGGATATATTTAAGGCAGAGATAGATAGATTCTTGATTAGTACAGGTATCAGAGGTTATGGGGAGAAGGCAGGAGAATGGGGTGAGGCGGTAGAGGTAGGAAAGCATACCTCCAGACTCTTTAGACTTTTTATTTTTTATTTTTATTTTTTATAATTTTTATTTATTAGAAGTACATTACATTACAACCAATTACATTAGTACTCGTCACATATATCTTATTACAATTAATGTACTCCGTTTATTTTTTACACTAATAAAGGGAAAGGATGAGATTGAGAGAAAGAAGAAAGTGAAGGAAAAAAGTGAAAGTGTAAAAAGCGTGACAACAAAAAAGAACAAAGACCCTATAAGAAAGAAAAAAAAAAAAAAAAGTTAAGAAATAGACCCTAAAAAAGAAGAAAAAAGAGAGAGGGAAAAGAGAAAAACAAATACTTTTTTGTAAGCATCACGCAAATGGGACATATCAACTGAGTCTTTAGACGTTAGAGATACAGCACGGAAACAGGCCCTTCAGCCCATCGAGCCCGCGCCGACCGGCGATCGCTCTTTGCAGTGGAGACAGTTTACAATTTTTACCAAAGCCAATTAACCCACAAATCTTTTGGAGTGTGGTAGGAAACCGGAGCACCCGGAGAAAACCCAAGTGGTCACAGGGAGAACGTACAAACTCCGTACAGACATCACCTGTAGTCAGGATCGAACCCTGATCTCTGGTGCTGTGAGGCAGCAACTCGACCGCTGTGCCACTGTGCTGCCAATTCAGGGGCAGTTTCTTCCCAGCTGTTATCAGGCAACTGGACCGTCCTCTCACCAACTAGAGAGCGGTCCTGACCTCCCATCTACCTCATTGGAGACTTTTGATCTATCTTTAATCGGATTTTACTGGGCTTTACCTTGCACTATACATTATACCCTTTATCCTGTCTCCGCACATTGTGGACAGCTTGATTATAATCATGTGGAGTGTTTTTGCTGACTGGCTAGCATGCAATGAAAAGCTTTTCACTGCATCTCAGTACATGTGACGTTAGTAAACCAAACAAAACTAAAGGTATCAAACAGCTTAAGACGGCATCTCCAGCAACTAATTGCTTTGGAGTGTCAGTCTAGATTCTTATCAAGGAACCTTGCAACCTTCTGTTTCTCGGTGGAGTGTGTCACTCACTGCGCCATTGCTGGGGTGTGGGGATCGCTGCCAAGGCCAGCGGTGAGAGCCTGCCCTTAAATGGCTGGCAAGAGCTGAATGAACCTCCACAATCTGTCTGCCGGTGCCGTTCCCCAACAACCGCCCATTATGAAACTTCCACCGTCAGTCACACAACAGGCCGCAGGCACGGCCTTGAAGCACAGCCCGCACTTAAGCTGAGACACCATGTTATTCCAGCAATCTAATAATAGACAATAGACAATAGACAATAGGTGCAGGAGAAGGCCATTCGGCCCTTCGAGCCAGCACCGCCATTCAATGTGATCATGGCTGATCATCCCCAATCAGTACCCCGTTCCTGCCTTCACCCCATATCCCCGACTCTGCTATTTTTTAAGAGCCCTATCTAGCTCTCTCTTGAAACCATCCAGAGAACCTGCCTCCACCTCCCTCTGAGGCAGAGAATTCCACAGACTCATCACTCTCTGTGTGAAAAAGTGTTTCCTCGTCTCCGTTCCAAATGGCTTACTCCTTATTCTTAAACTGTGGCCCCTGGTTCTGGACTCCCCCAACACCGGGAACATGTTTCCTGCCTCTAGCGTGTCCAAGCCCTTAACAATCTTATATGTTTCAATGAGATTCCCTCTCATCCTTCTAAACTCCAGAGTGCACAAGCCCAGCTGCTCCATTCTCTCAGCATATGACAGTCCCGCCATCCCGGGAATTAACCTTGTAAACCTACGCTGCACTCCCTCAATAGCAAGAATGTCCTTCCTCAAATTAAGGGACCAAAACTGCACACAATACTCCAGGTGTGGTCTCACTAGGGCTCTGTACAACTGCAGAAGGACCTCTTTGCTCCTATATTCGATTCCTCTTGTTATAAAGGCCAACATGCCATTCGCTTTCTTCACGGCCTGTTGTTTTAACAACCATGTTGTTTTACCGTGCGTTGGATGTGGCAGTGGTCTGCGTTATCCAAGTATTAATAAATAGCTGCCTTTATCATTTTGTGTTCTGGCCGTTAATTACTCTCAGCGAGCTGCACAGTGCGGGCTGATTCGCATCTGACGCTGATTCTGTCACTGAAAGTTCGACAGCATCTATTGAGCGAACTTGAGTTGCCATGGTTACAGCTCTACTCATGGTGGTCCAGAAAGCAAGCAGTCAGCACCGTTGGATTATGTATTTTCTCCCAGATCCCAGCATTGAGCAGGGAATGAATCCTGCTACCACTCCTAACACCGAGAGATCGGATCATGTTCAGAGGCTAAGGCCAAGATCCAAAGGATCTTCTGATTGCTAACCATTTTAACTCCCCTTCCCCTTCCCATATGGACCTTTCCATCCTGGACTTCATTACCAGAGTGAAGCTGCATTGGAGGAATACCACCTCATATTCTGCTCGGGTAGCTTACAACCCAGTGGTATCAACATTAAAATCTCCAATTTGAGCTAAACTCGGATTAACCTCCCCTCCTCACCCCCCACTCTTCCTCCACCTCCCCCCACCCCTCTTTACCCCCCACCCCTCCCTCCCCCCTGTACCCCTCCTGAACTACCACCTATTTACCTTCTGTTCTTATCTCTAGTGTTTGTTCCAAGCGGTAGAGTTGCTGCCTCACAGCGCCAGAGACCTGGTTTCGATCCTGACTGCGGGTGCTGTCTGTGTGGCGTTTACACGTTCTCCCTGTGACCGGGTGGGTTTTCTCCGGGTGCTCCGGTTTCCTCCCACATTATTTGCCTTCTCTAAATTCTCCATTGTGTGTAGGATAGAACGAGTGAACGGGGTGATCGCTGGTCAGTGCCGACCCGATGGGCAGAAGGGCCTGTTTCCACACAGTATCTCTCTATTAAACAAAACTAAACAAAAACCATCCTGCCGGTCAACCACCCCTCACCTCTGTCGCACAATTAGCTGCCAGGCCTGGTCCTGTCTCTCCCTTTTCCAGCTTTCTTCAGTCAGCCTGAGGAAGGGTCTTGACCCAAAATGTCACCTATCCAGAGATGCTGACTGACCTGCTGAGTTACTCCAGCGCTTGATGTCCATTTGCATATTAACCAGCGTCTTCAGTTCTTTGTTTCTACATTCAGAGGTGTCGACTTTGACACGATAACCATGGTCCCACTGAGACATGAACAATTCCATGGCCATTATGTTTACTGAGCAGTTCTCTCCAATGTCCTATGAATTATGTCCAAATTCTGACAATCCCTAACTCACGATATGGAGAATCATCAAGAAAGTGTCATGAAGTGACCTTGAACTTGCCCTCAACACGTGCCACTCCAGGCTAAGTCTAACATGTCCAGCATCTCTGGGTAGAAGGAATGGGTGACATTTTTGGGTCGAGGCCCTTCTTCAGACTAGGTTAAGGGGCTGATTGGACTGAAGTTTCCAGATATTAACGATTATTAATAATATTAATATGATAGATAAGGTCGGTGGACTGAAACATTATCTGATTCATGTTTAGGGGATATTTAAAAAATTTAAGAGCCAGGGCTTTCGGGTGTGAAGTTAGGAAATGACGACTTCATGGAAGAATTTTTTAAGGCGAGCCAGTTGCTACAAAATACCAATAATTCCTGTTAATGACTCCCTGGAGACACCCATGGTTAACCATGACTGAGGGGGAGGGGGCCTAAGAAGAAGTCTGGTCATAGCATATTTGTGACTGGTTTAATTAAGAATGAACTCAATGATGAGTCCAAGGATGGAGATAGTGATGAGACGCGGTGATTGTTATAATAATAATAATAATGGATTTTATTTACGGGCGCCTTATACCGAGGTCTCAAGGACACCATACAGAGATTTATAGAAAACATATAATCAGAATTTAAAAAAAATAGGTTATAAAGACCAATACATAAATCAGGGACAGAATTCCTTCCAAAAACACAAAAAAAAGAAAATCAGAAGCACAACTTGAGGAGAGAGCAGCGGCAATTTAACGCCAGCGTCCACTCTCCCCTCCGACCGCCATCTTGAACACAGACTAACAAATACAATTACAAACAATTACATACAAAAATCATCCCCCCACAATGATTTCCACTGTCATTGAGCCCCAAGTATCAGGAAGTTAGCTCCACGTTATGGATTAGGAAATCTGAAGCTAAAATCTGTAGAAGGGTCTCGACCCGAAACTTCACCTATTCCTTTTCTCCAGAGATGGTGTCTGACCCGTTGAGTTACTCCAGCTTTTTGTGTCTCTCTTCGGTTTAAACCAGCATCTGCAGTTCCTTCCCACACATTGTGTTTGTTCCACTGCAAAATCTCCTCAAGGTATGCCTAACTTGAAGAAGTTCTCCTCCTCCTCCTCTCCCATGAGGGTCTGTAGGAGGGTCTCGACACGAAACGTCACCTATTCCTTTTCTCCAGAGATGCTGCCCGTACTGCCGAGTTACTCCAGCTCTTTGCGTCTATCTTCAGTTTAAACCAGCATCTGCAGTTCCCTCCTGCAGCGAAAATCCACAAGATGTCAATACTTTACCAATATCATTTCTATGAATTTGCTATCCCTGCGCACACATTCTTACATCCTCAATCTTCCCTTTGCCTTGCTCGGTTCTTTGAAAAATTAGTGATGAAAACAGGATAAGACAAAAAGTATATTAAAAGATTTCAACGGTTATATTACCACAGGTGAAAGGTCAGAAACTTCCAACAAGGCAGTTTCACAAAGTGAATGTCAGGAAATAAACAGTGAACAAAAAAGGACTGTACTTTTTCTGGTCTTTATTGACCTACTTATCACGCTGGTTTTTAATCAATTAGATAAAGACAGCATTACAGCGGCAATTAGGACCACAGGGTTGACTTCAATTTGTGCGACTTTCCAAAGGTCACCCTTTGGAGTGTTGCATGCTCATTTTCACGTGAGGTCCCAAGAGAACAAGGAACATCTTTTGGTGAGGTTAGAGAAGGGGCGATGTTTTTGTTAACTGCAAAGAAAGCTGCGGCAGTAAATCACAACTGCCTTGGAAACTGAACTGAAGAAAGGGTACTGTCCGATTCACCGGTATCCCCCTGCAGACATTAGACTCTGTCTATGGAACTGATGCGCCACAATGCTGAAAACTATCCTCTGCACTTTGTATAGGCACAAAGAGCTGGAGTAACTCAGTGGGCCAGGCAGCATCTCTGGAGAGAAAGGCTGAGTGCGAGAAGAAGAAGTCTGAAGAAGGGTCCCGACCCGAAACGTCACCCAGTCTTTCAAGACCAAGTTGGAAACAATCGATATTAGGACGCTGACTTCTAAGGCCCACTTTAATATTTAATTGCGACTTTGCACATGACCCTCCTAACGTATGCAACCAGTGATGGTGATTATACGTCAAGATACAGATACAGTCTTTGTCTCACGAGATGCTGCCTGACCCCCGAGTTAAGGGCCTGTCCCACGAGCATGCGCCTGCATGCGGCAAGCACGACCTAACGTGGTCGCGCTAGCTGTGCGGCCTCGCGGGGCCGGTCCCACTTCGATCGCGGGAGCTGCATGGAGTTGTGCGGAGCTGGTCCCGACATCGCGCGGGGCTCCGAGAAACTGACACTGTTCAAAAATTCCGTGCGGCAAAGGCCTGCCGGCCCGCTGCCGCATGGAGGCCGCCCGCTGCCGCATGGAGGCCGCACGCACCGCCTCGACGGCCGTACGTAGCGTCTTGACGCCGTACATCAGGTGCGAAATTCCCGCGGACTTCGCTCGAACTTGACGTCAATCACTCGACCTCCGCGCGGCCCCCGCTTCTGGTTTGGTCGCGCTCGCCGCATGCAGTCGCATGCTGGTGGGACCGGCCCTGTACGGGGATCACGCGGCCCCCGCTTCCGGTTTGGTCGCGCTCCCCGCATGCAGTCGCATGCTCGTGGGACAGGCCCTGTACGGGGATCACTCGACCTCCGCGCGCCCTCCGCTTCCGGTTTGGTCGCGCTTGCCGCATCCAGTCGCATGCTCGTGGGACAGGCCCCTTTAGTCCAGCACTTTGTGTCAATCTTTGGTATAAACCAGCATCTGCAGTTCTTTTTTTCTACATTTCCTCTGCAGATTGTATCTTCCCTGTTGCTATACCTATTGTACTTGAATTGACTTGATTGTATAGTATAGTATTATCTGATCTGATTGGATAGCATGCAACACAAAGCTTCTCACTGTAACTTGGTACACGTAACTAATAAAGCGAATCATCGTCAAAAATATCCAAAGATTTAACAGCAAGAACACGGAGATGTACACTTCTAGGCAGTTCAGAATCCTGAACTACAAACATTAGTCACTAACAAATCCAAGAAGGGATTCAGAAGAACCTTCTTTACCAAGAGAGCGTTTGGATTGGGTAATTCAATCCCATGTGGACTAGTCGAGCAGAATAACACTGGAAGCTGTTAGGTGAAACTAAATAAATTTAGTTTAGTTTAGAGATACAGCGCGGACACAGGCCCTTCGGCCCACCGTGTCCGCACCGATCAGCGATTCCCGCACACTAAAGGGCCTGTCCCACTTGGGCGTCATTTGCGCATCACGCAGATGGTGCGCGAAGATTTTGTACATCCCACAATCCTGGGGCGCAATGCATGACCGCGCGTCACTGCCTATGTCACCACACACCATGTGCTTTGTGCATCGTGACGCGTAAATGATGTCTCGTAAATGACGCGCAAGTGGGACAAGCCCTTAACACTACACACACTAGGGACAATTTACACATTTACACCAAGCCAATTAACCTACACACCCGCACATTTTTGGAGTGTGGGAGGAAACCGAAGATCTCGGAGAAAACCCACACAGGTCACGGGCAGAACATACAAACTCCGTACAGACAGCTCCCGTAGTCGGGATCAAACCTGGGTCTCCGGCGCAGCATGCGCTGTAACACAGCAACTCTTCCGCCGGGCCACCGTGCCGCCCGATGATCGTAGAATAGATGAGCCAAATTTATAAAAAGCTTGTCTGGAGCACAAACACTTGCATCAACAAATTGGCCCAAATGGTGAGTCCCTCTGCTGCACGTTCTACAACATTCCACGCAAAAAAAATATAACACTCAGCAAAACAAATGGAACAGATGGCCGATAGGTTTAAGTGTTGGACTTAGAATCCAGCGGGGAATCTGCTGCTGGTTTGATTCCTACTCACAGTGCGACTGCTTAACATTATTTTCTATGCACAAAGTTGGCAGCACAGTGGCGCAGCGGTAAAGTTGCTGCCTTACAGCGCCAGACACACGGGTTCAATCCTGACTACAGGGGAGAAGGCAAGAGAATGGGGTTAGGAGGGAGAGATAGATCAGACATGATTGAATGGCAGAGTTGACGTGATGGGCCGAATGGCCTAATCCTACTCCAATTCCTTATGACCTTATTGATAGGACGGGTTTAAAGGGATATGGGCCAAACACAGGCAGGTGGGACTAGTGCAGTTGGTCGACGTGGGCAAGTTGGGCCAAAGGGCCTGTTTCCACGCTGTATGACTCTATGAGCTGAATAACCGTTTTGCAGAATGACGAGTTAGCAGGTTGGAATCTGTTTGAAAACGACTGGCACCACGCCAGGGAAAAACAGCTTGAACTGATTCCTTTCCTTCCAAGAAAATATTTTTGAGGCTTTGATGTCTCGTGTCTGCAAAGTGCTGGGCATACTCGGCGCGGCTAAATCACTTTCCCAGGTAGAGTGGAGTAGGAGAATGTTGCGGTCTGAAAGTGTGTTACTTTACAAATTGTTCAGATATGTCAAGAAAGGGAGCAACATCTAGCTGCACGCGAGACACCAGGGCTAAATGACAAAGTGCCAAGGTAGCGGACCATGAAAAGGAATACTCACTCCTTCCCATAATCGTGGAGCAGCCTCCCTCAATGCTGCCATCGCTCAGCCCTCAATGGATAGCATCAGGACTTTGCATTTGTGTAGGAACTTCTCATCATATAGAACATGTTTTGTTTGGAGACACAGTGCAGAAACAGGCCCTTCGGCCCACCGAGTCCGTGCTGACCAGCGATCCCCGTACACCAGTACTAACCTATACAATTTTACTAAAGCCAATTAGCCTACAAACCTGCAGTTCTTTCGCCCGTGGGAGGAGACAGGAGCTTATACCAAAGCCAATTAACCTACAAACCTGTACGTCTATGGAGTGTGGGAGGAAACCGAAGATCTCGGAGAAAATCCACGTGGTCACGGGGAGAGCGTACAAACTCCGTACAAGCAGCACCCGTAGTCGGGGTCAAACCCGGGTCTCTGGCGCTGTAAGGCAGCAAATCTACCACGGCGCCACCATTTCGCCCGAGTTCTAATATCAAAGGACACAGCTTGCACCCGAGCAGGGCTGCACTGTCTCAATGTCTGTCTACGCAAATGAGCAGAAGGAGTGATGTCCTGAGTCGCTACTTGCTGAACATTAGACTGTGGTATCACTGGCTCAAAATGAACAGTACTCTGCAGTAATCCGCAGAGCCCCAGGGCATCCAGACAGCTTCAGTTATAAAGGGATTATAAGTTCATAAGTTATAGGAGCAGAATTAGCCATTAGGCACATCAAGTCTACTCCGCCATTCAATGATGGCTGATCTACATTTCCCACTCAAGCCCCATTCTCCTGCCTCCTCCCCACAACCCAAGACACCCGTACCAGTCCAGAAATTGTCAATCTCCGCCTTAGAAATACCCAATGGCCTCCACAGCCGGCTGTGGCAATGAAATGCATTGGTTCGGAACCGTCCGATTAAAGGAATTCCTCCTCATCTCCTTTCTAAACATACATCCTTTTTTTCTCAGGCTGTGCCCTCTGGTCCTAGACTCTCCCACTAGTGCAAATATCCTCTCCACATCCTCTCTTTCTCAGACTTTCACTATTCGGTAAGTTTCAAAGCAGCCCCGTCCCCTCCCCCCCCCCCCCTCCCCAGTTAACAGGCCCAGTGCCGTCAAACACTCATCATATGTTAACTCACTCATTCCTGGGATCATTCTCGTAATCCCCTTTTCAAATCCTGTCCAATGCCAACACATCCGTCCTCGGATACGGGGCCCAATATCATCCCAGGGATGACTGGGAGAGTCAGGGATGAGGCATGTACGGATGCCTGGGGTTATGAGGAGAAGGCAGGAGAATGGGGTTGAGGGAAAGATAGATCAGCCATGAGTGAATGGCAGTGTAGACTCGATGGGCCGAATGGCCTGGGTGTGCTCCTACAATTTATGAACCTATGAAAACTGCTCACAATGCTCCAAATGTGGTCTATACGGTGTTTAAGAAGGAACTGCGGATGCTGGAAAATCGAAGGTCGACAAATGTGCTGGAGAAACTCAGCGGGTGCAGCAGCATCTATGGAGCGAAGGAGATCGGCAACGTTTCGGCCCGAAACGTTGCCTATCTCCTTCGCTCCATAGATGCTGCTGCACCCGCTGAGTTTCTCCAGCACTTTTGTGGTCTGACCGGTGCCTCAGCATTATACCCATGCTAAAAATAGGCAGGTTTGGGGTGAGCTTGTGAGGTGCAGAGCAAACTGAAATTCCCTCTACTCAGCAAAGTAGCAAAACTCACTCGCTTACTTCCTCCCACTTGCTGACTCGGAGAATATCACGAAGAATCGAATTGCAAACTACAGTTTTCTGTGCGTGAATGCAGGGACAGTGAACGGTGACAAAGTGTGTCAGGGAGTAACAGCCGGAATAGTCATCCACTGAGTTACTTGCAGGTGCGAAGAGTGGGAAGGGTGCCTAGATGTGCCTTTCGTAGAGTCACGGTGTCATACAGGCCCTTCAGCCCAACTTGCCCATGCTGACCAACATGTCCCATCTACTCTAGCCCCACCTGCCTGCGTTTCAATGGTTTCTTTATTATCACATGTACCAAGGGACAATGAAAAACTTTTTTTTGCAGACTGATGAGAAAGACTTTCCCCGTACGTGAGCACAACCCCCACCCCCCCCCCCCCCACCCTCCCAGTTAGTACAGAACAGTCCACTGAGTCCATAAGCAAGAGGCACCATTTTGGCGTCATTTACAGTCCCAGCTGCAGCTGGCCGCAAAAGCCGCTTGCCTACACCAATCCCAGTAGGTTTCCCTGATTAGGCAGAGACCATTGGGCGGCACGGTGGTACAGCGGTAGGGCGACTACCTTACAACGCCAACGACCCGGGTTCAATCCTGACCACGGGTGCTTGTCTGTACGGAGTATGTACATTATGTTCTCCCCGTGGGTTTTCTCCAAGATCTTCAGTTTCCTCGCACATTCCAAAGAAAAGCAAGTTTGTAGGTTAATTGGCTTGCTCTCAATGTGAAATTGTCCCTAGTGTGTGTAGGGTGGGGGGGGGGGGGGGATCGCTGGTTGGCGCGGACTAGATGGGTCGAAGGGCCTGTATCTCTAAACTAAACCAGGATGATGATGATGAAGCTTTAAACTCTAAAACAGGAACCAGCGAAGGATACTAGTAACCTTTATCACCACAGTACACACAGGTAGGTTACCGCACAGCTCATTCAATATTTGTTTCCTTGATATAAACTAAACAAACACTATCCTACACACACACACACATACTTTGGATTGTGGGAGGAAACCGGAGATCCCGGAGAAAACCCAAACAGGTCACAGGAAGAACATACAAACTCCGTACAGACAGCACCCACGGTCAGGATCGAACCCATGTCTCTGGTGCTGTAAGGCAGCAACTCTACCGCTGCGCCACCGTGTACCGCCCAGATGTAGCATTTAGTTTAGTTTTAGTTCGAGATACAGCATGGAAACAAGCCCTTGGTGAGCTGGGATAAAAATACCCAGGCTGGTATTACTTGTTAACCATTGTACAAGGGCATCCCACAGCTCTGCCGGGATAGGAAGTGGAAGCATGATCATATCAACAAAGCTGAAGGGTCTTCTAAGAGGAAAGGTGAGAGCACTTTGTTAAATTGGATTCGGGGAAGTCATGTGGCAGTTGCTGCCTGACCCGCTGAGTTCCTCCAGCAGTTATTTTTTTTGCTCAACATTCCAGCATGTGCAGTGTCTTAATCCTTTAGTTGAGATACAGCATTAAAGCAGGCTCGTCGGCCCACCGAGTCCATGCCGAAACATCGGTCACCTTTCACAGTAGTTCGTAGAAACAAGGAGCTGCAGATGGACACTAAGTGCGGGAGTATCCCAACGGGTCAGACAGCATCTCTGGAGCACACGGACAGGTGACGTTTCAGGGTTGAACGCAAAACGGCATCTATCAATCTTATCCAGTGATGCCGCCTGACCCACTGAGTGACTACATTGTGTCCTTTTCACACTGGTTCTATGTTCTCCTACTTCCTCGTTCGCTCCCCACACACCACAAGCAACGTACAGCGACCAATTAACCTGCAAACCCACACGTCCTTGGGATGTGGGAGGAAACCGGAGCACCAGGAGGAAACCCACAAGGTCACGGGGAAAATGTGCGAACGTCATACAGGCAGGACCACAGGTCAGGATCGAAGCAGGGTCTTTGCAAGATGTGCTGCTGTGCCACCAGGTGGTGGTGTGTGTGTGTGTGTGTGTGTGTGTGTGTGTGTGTGTGTGTGTGTGTGTGTGTGTGTGTGTGTGTGTGTGTGTGGCGTGTGTGTGTGTGTGTGTGGCGTGTGTGTGTGTGTGGTGTGTGTGGCGTGTGTGTGTGTGGCGTGCGTGTGTGTGGCGTGCGTGTGTGTGTGTGTGATGTGTGTGGCGTGTGTGTGTGTGTGGCGTGTGTGTGGGTGTGTGTGGCGTGTGTGTGGCGTGTGTGTGGCATGTGTGTGTGTGTGTGTGGCGTGTGTGTGTGTGTGTGTGTGTGTGTGGCATGTGTGTGTGTGTGTGTGGCGTGTGTGTGTGTGTGTGTGTGGCGTGTGTGTGTGTGTGTGTGTGTGTGTGTGTGTGGCATGTGTGTGTGTGTGTGTGTGGCGTGTGTGTGTGTGTGTGTGGCGTGTGTGTGTGTGTGTGTGGCGTGTGTGTGTGTGTGTGTGTGGCGTGTGTGTGTGTGTGTGTGGCGTGTGGTGTGTGTGTGTGGTGTGTGTGTGTGTGTGTGTGTGCGCGCGCGCGCGCGTGTGTGTGTGTGTGTGTGTGTGTGTGTGTGGCGTGTGTGTGTGTGTGTGTGTGTGGCGTGCGTGTTGGCCAACACACTAACTCAGGGATGATGCTGATGCCAGATATATAAACAGGAACATAATCTGCTGTTCACACTCCTGTATGTTATGTATTAAAAAAAACACACTCATGTCAACAAGCCCATTATTCCAGCACGCTGAGTTGCACAGGCGGACAGCAATTTAGCGCAAACAAATCTATAACAATTCATTACAGGAAGAAGAACATAAAAATAATGAAATAAATAAGACTCAGCAGATTCCAAGGACAGTGAACATAGAGCTTAGAGCAGAGCCGCACGGCAGCACAGCGGTAGAGTTGCTGCCTTGTAGCACCAGAAGGCCGGGTTCAATCCTGACTATGCATGCTTGTCTGTACGGAGTTTGTACCTTCTCCTTGTGACCGCGTGGGTTTTCTCCGGGATCACCGGTTTCCTCCCACACTCCAAAGACGTACAAGTTTGTAGGTTAAATGGTTTGGTATAATTGTAAATTGTCCCTGGTGTGTGTGGGATAGTGTTGGTGTGTGGGGATCGCTGGTGGTTGTGGGATGGACGTGGCGGGCCGAAGGGCCCCGTTTCCTCACTGTAACTCTAAACTAAATCAAGTACAGCACAGGAACAGGCCCTTCGGCCTACGGTATCCATGACGAACATGATGGCGAAGCCAAGGCCGAATCCTATCGACCGGCACATTTTTGATGTACATACATGCCACATTGTTCCCAATGAATTATAAAGGTTGTCTTCCAGGAGCGGTCATCTCACGAGGGTCACACTTACATCTCCCCTGCTTCAAGATGCCTCAAAGTGCTTTACTGCCAGTCAACCACACTTGCAGTGTCGAAACAGACAAGTCAACTTCCACGCAGCCAGTTCCACAATGCGGTAACCATTGCGAGGTTAGTTATTAATAAATTCCAAGCAAGACGCATGCAAAACGAATCCCACCCCCCTCCCCTCACCTCACCACCATTCATCCACCCACCTCATCGACAACGGAAAACATCAAACTCACGCTTGTGAATAGATGGGTTACTGATGGAGACGCAAACATCTACTGCTTAGTATTAGGAGACAAACATCAACTACACTGCAACATGGGGAGAAGGCAGGAGAATGGGGCTGAGAGCGAAAGATAGATGATTCAATTATTCAATGATTCTACTTTTAGTTTTAGTTTTTTTTGTTGTAGAGATACAGCGCGAAAAGAGGCACTAGGGCCCACCGAGTCCGTACCGACCAGCGATCCCCGCACACCAACACTATCCAACACACACTAGGGACAATTTATAATTATACCAAGCCAATTAACCTATAAACCCATACGTCTTTGGAGTGTGGGAGGAAACCAAAGATCTCGGAGAAAACCCACGCAGGTCACGCGGAGAATGTACAAACTCCGTACAGACAGCACCCGTAGTCGGGAATCGGGATCGAACCCGGGTTATGGCGCTGTGAGGCAGCAACTCCACCGCTGCTCCACCGTGCCTACCAATGATCCTTTAGCCATGATTGAACAGGAGAGTGGACCCGATGGGCCAAATGGCCTAATTCTGCTCCCGCGACATGAATTATTCCAGCCTTTCGTGTCTCCGACTGGTCGTCACTCGATCCTTAATGACGTGGACATGCTTACGTTCTGATATTTTATACAACAATCAATAGAACTATCAACCTTGATATTTATATCCCATGATGTTCATGGTCATTTCAATCCAAGCAATCAAGATTAGGTTGAACCTCAGAGACAAAATGTCTTTGAAACGCCTCTCAAATACCACATCAGGTCTAAGTGCTACTGACATGCCTGCTAGGACCAGAGGTGATAGCCTCAGAATTAAAGGACGTTCCTTTAGGTCGGAGATGAAGAGGAATGTCTTCGCTGGAGTTTAGAAGAATGAGGGGGACCTCATTGAAACATACAGAAGAGGGAAAGCCTTGGATAGAATGGATGTGGAGAGGTTAGACACAAAATGCTGGAGTAACTCAGCGAGTCAGGCAGCATCTCTGGAGAGAAGGAATGGGTGAAATTTTGGGTCGAGACCCTTCTTCAGACGGATTTACTCCAACAGATTGAAGAACATACAGAAAAAAAGACCTTAGTGCAACAAAAAAAAAAAATCAAAAAATGAACGACCACAGTTGTGCAAGCGGTGATTCATAGAGTCCTGTCGTCAAGGTAGGATTCGGGGAGTTGTAGGAAAGTAGCTGTTCCTGAAGCTGGTGGTGTCAGTCCTCTGTACCTCATGCCCAGTGGTAGCAGTGAGAAGAGGGCACGGCCAGGATGCTGGGCATCCTTGATGATAGATGCGGCCATTCTTGAGGCAGCCCCTCATGTGGAGGGGGGAGGCATGTACCCACGACTGACTTTCCCCGATGTGCCTTGTTCACGATTGCTTCGACGTGGTGGGCTAGGGGAAGGTCATCCGAGATGTTACCTGCCCGAAATTTGAAACCTGCTAACACTCTGCACCACCGAGCCCACTCCCCATAAGAATAGTCACTAAAAAAATGTGCCGGAGTAACTCAGCAGGTCAGGCAGGGAATGATTAGTTGATGTATCAGTTCGGTTCGGGCGCGGCACAGTGGTAAAGATGTTGCCTTACAGCACGAGAGACCCGGGTTCAATCCTGGCTATGGGTGCTGCCTGTATGGAGTTTGTACGTTCTCCCCGTGGGTTTCCTCCGGGTGCTCCGGTTTCCTCCCACACTCCAAAGACGTACAGGTTTGTAGGCTAATTGGCTTTGGTAAAATTGTAAATTGGTCCTAGTGTGTGTGGGAACGTGAAATAATAAAACCCAGAAAACTTGTTTTCAAAACTAAGATCGTGCAGAGTCTGCAAAAAGACTGCACCTAAAATATGTCACTGCCTTTTCTCTCGCATCATCCATCAGGTTAAAATTAGACAAGGCTTAGAGAATAACAGCTTGATCTGTATGTGTCTGGTGCATTTCCACAGCGCTTATGACCTTTGAACACTGTGAAAGAAAGACTGTCTGAATGCCTCAGCCACTGTCAGAACAGTACAGTCTTTCCTCCAGTGTACATTCTGTTAGAGCAGTTTAGTTAAGTTTAGAGAAACAGGCCCTTCAGCCCACCGAGTCCACACGCCAACCAGCAATCCCCGCACATTAACACTATCCTACACACACTAGCCTGTAATTAACCTACAAACCTGTACGTTTTAGGAGTGTGGGAGTAAACCGAAGATCTCGGAGAAAACCCACGCGGTCACGGGGAGAACGTACAAACTCCGTACAGACAGCACCCGTAGTCGGGATCGAACCGGGGTCTCTAGCGCTGTAAGGCAGCAACTCTACCGCTGCGCCACTGTTCCGCCCTAGATTACACATTCAGGTCCTGGAATGAGGCCTGAGCCTCAGTTTCATGACACACACACACACTACATACACACACACACACTACACACACACACTACACACACTACACACACACACTATACACTACACACACACAACACACACACTACACACACACACTATACACTACACACACACAACACACACACTACACACACATACTATACACTACACACACACAACACACACACACACACTACACACACACAAACAACACACACACAAATACACTGCATACACACTACACACACACACTACACAACACAGTACACACACTACACACACACACACACACACACACACACACACACACACACACACACACACACACACACACACACACACACTACACACTACACACTACACACTACACACTACACACATACACTACACACACACATTCTCTGCAGGCTGTTAGAAACGGAGCCAATATCACTGATGGACAACACGCAACAGGAATGGCTAGATCTTTCATGGGTCGAGGAAGTGAGTCACCTATATTGTAGTATTCACTAACGCCCCATTCCCATGCTGACCTTTCTGTCCTGGGCCTCCTCCATTGTCAGATTGAGGCCACACGCAAAATTGGACGTACAGCACCTCATATTTCTCTCGGGCAGCTTACGCCCCACCGGTAATTTCTCTCATTTCAAGTAACCCCTGTATTCCCTCTTCTTCCAACCAACCACCCTTGCTAAGAGTTCAGAGACAGCACGAAAACAAGCCCATCGGCCCACCGAGTCTGTGCCAACCTGCCATCCCCATCACTTAACACACACACTGTGGACAATTTACATTTATAGCGAGCCAATTAACATACAAACCTGTACGTCTTTGGAGTGTGGGAGGAAACCAAAGATCTCGGAGAAAAACCACGCGGTCACGGGAAGAACGTACAAACTCCATACAGACAGCACCCATACTCGCGATCGAACCCGGGCCTCTGGTGCTGAAAGCGCTGTAAAGCCCCTGTCCCACTTAGGAGACCAAAACAGCAACCTCTGGTGACCTTGCCCGCCACCCAAGGTTTCCATGAGGTCACCGGAGGTTTTGGTCACTCTCCCTAATGGTCGAAAGTGGTTTCCGCGTGGTTGAGGCTTCATCTACGTTGCTGCTATTTTTTCATCACGATTAAAACCGGCCTCGACTAAAAACAGGTTGCCGTTTTAAAAATCGATCATTTTTTAGTCGCAGGTCTGGTCGAAGCCGGTTTTCTTCATAGTCGAGGAAGGTTTTCAACATATGCGCGGTAGGTGGTAGGAGGTTGCACGTCACCTCGACCTTGATTTTTTTTTTGGTTGGCGGGCAAGGTCACCAGAGGTTGCTGTTTAAGTCTCCTAAATGGGACAGGGGCTTAAAGGCAGTAACTCTACCGCTGCACCACCATCCCGCCCTATCATCCTACTAGTTGCACTGTTCACATCCCGATATGGGTATTCGTTTACAGGCCTGTTATGCTGCTGTAAACTGGAATGTGGTTGATGTGTTGTAGGTTGGCTCTCGGCTCTTGCACTCAATGTCAGCGCCCTTACTCCTGCTCCTTGGCCAACCTATCTTCTGTCAGAACAGGTCAGGGATCAAACGCAACACAAAACAGGTCTGTGTGATTCAGCCACTCAATGAATAAACTGTATGACTGTTAAGTGTGCAAAATTTGCCTGGGTCAAGACAAGATGGAGAGATTAGTGGAAGTCAGCGGAACCATCTAGGCTACACCAGTACATCAATGACCCCATGGACGTCCCTGGCCAGGACCTGCCCGAAAGCAGTGGACAACTCTCAACCGCTTGAGGACAGCATCAGACGCTATGGAGTAGCGATGAAGAGGTGGGGCCTCGTGGACAGCGGGTGCCTCCTGCGAGTGTGGGGACCCAACACAGACAGTGGAGGACATAGGCACCAGTTGCCCCAAACACCGGCCACCGAATGATGAACGGGGTCTGATTGACCTGGACGATGACACGTTGGCCTGGCTCGCCTCAACGGAGCTGCAGGTCTAAAAGACACACGCAAGAAGAAGAAGAAGATCTTTCATCAACAATTTATGAGCTTTCAACGTGGTGAAATGTTTCATTATTATGCATGACTTTCAAATCACATCATTGATTGGTATGTAATTGGAATGATAACTTCGAGCTGAACGTTGAGTCGCCTGTTTAATTTGGCATGCAGGGGGAAGAGAGCTCTCCGAGATATTATCTTGAGGGTGGTGTGAAATCAATGAGTTTTGCCTATGGCTCGGGGTGATCAGACCACATGAATGTGTGGCAGTTGAATAGTGGATGACACGAATTTGAGTTTCAGTCATTGCTCTGTTCCATTCAGCTGCCCTGAAATGAAGCAGAATTACAGCCGTCTCCATGTAAGCTGCAGGGAACATTTACGAGGATGTTTAGGTTTCTATTCATTTGGAGATACAGCACAGAAACCGGCCCTTCGGCCCACTGAGTTCGTGCCGACCCAGCGATCCCCGCAAACTAACCATGTCCGACACACACTGGGACGATTTACATTTATACCAAGCCGATTAACCGACAAACCTTACGTCTTTGGAGTGTGGGAAGAAACCGAAGATCTCGGAGAAAACCCACGTGATCACGGGAGAATGTTCAAACTCCGTGCCGGCAGCACCCGTAGTCGGGATCCAACCCGGCCTCCGGTGCTGCAAGGCAGCAACTCTACCGCTGCGCCACCCTCACAACCCAATGGGGCCTGACCTATAGCGAAAGGTTACAATCGACCCATCCACGGCGGTACAGATACAGGATGAAGGGAATAACGTTAGTGCAAGATAAAGTCCACTTAAGTCCAATTAAAGATAGACCGAGGATCTCCAATGAGATATAGTAGCTCAGGCCTGCTTTCTAGTTAATTTAGGAAAGAACTTCTTTACTCAGAGAGTGGTAGCTGTGTGGAATGAGCTTCCAGTGGAAGTGGTGAAGGCAGGTTCGTTTTTATAATTTAAAAATAAATTGGATAGGTATATGGACAGGAAAGGAATGGAGGGTTATGGTCTGAGTGCAGGTAGATTGGACTAGGTGAAAGTAAGTGTTCGGCACGGACTAGAAGGGCCGAGATGGCCTGTTTCCATGCTGTAATTGTTATATGGTTATATGGAACTGCAGATGTTGGTTTAAACGCAAAAAGCTGGAGTAACTCAGCCGGGCAGGCAGCAACTCTGGAGAGAAGGAATGGGTGACAATTTTGGAGGGATATGGACCAAGCGCAGGCAAGTGGGACTAGTGTAGCTGGGACATTGTTGGCCGGTGTGGGCGAGTTGTGTTTCCACACTGTATCACTCAATGACCGAAACGTCACCCATTGCTTCTCTCCGAGATGCAGAGAACACTATCATATACACACACAAGGGACAATTTACAATTACACCAAGCCGATTACCCTACAAACCTGGATGTCTTTGAAGTACGCGAGGAAACCGAAGATCTCGGAGAAAACCCACACGGTCGTGGGGAAAATGTACAAAGTCCGTACAGACATCCACCCGTAGTCAGGATCGAACCGGGGTCTCCGGAGCTGCAAGCGCTGCAACTCTACCGCTGCGCCAATGCTGGATAGTTCAGTTGCTTGATGACAGCTGAGATTCCATCTGAGGCACCATTTTAAACAATGTCTAATTTATCCAGCTTATAATATGAAGTTGCATCGTAATTGAGACCTTCTTTCCATTGCTCTGGCAAATAATAATATTCCGAACAACATCACTGAAAACAGGCTGCCCATTATCAAACTGCACTGCATTGTCTACCACGTTAGACAAAATGCTGGAGAAACTCAGCTGGTGCGGCAGCATCTATGGAGCGAAGGAAATAGGCAACATTTCGGGCCGAAACCCTTCTTCCTGCTTCTTTCCTGCTTTGTAAAGGTACTAGTTGTAATATGCTTCAATGGACTATGGGTTAATAACTGGAAAAAAGCTAATTCTAAAATTTGGAAGAAGGCTCCAATACCAACTATAAATATGTGGATTTCAAATATGTTTGAAACATTACACCTAGAAGAGATAAGACTCCTCCTAGCAGGTAAACCAGATCACTTCCACCTGACGTGGTCTGCATTTATAGAATTATTACAAACATAGGGTGCAAAAGTACTTTAAAAAAAATAAAAAATTGAGGTCAGGTAAGGGGGGATGATAGTTGAAGAATTGGTATGTCCTATTTACGTAATGCTCAAAAAAATATTTGTTTTTTCTTTTTTTTTTCCTCTCTCTCTTTCTCTTTTTTTTCCTAGGGCCTATTTCTTAACTCTTTTTCTTTTGTTTTAATTTCGCTCTATAGGGTCTTCGTCCTTTTTTGTTGTTACATTTTCTACACTTTTCTACACTTTCACTTTTTCCTTCACTTTCTTCTTTCTTTCAATCTTAATAAAAAATAAAAAAAAAGAAGAAAAATAAAAATGCTTCAAGAGATCTTAAAGTCGCAATCAATGACTGTAAAAATGCATAAAATTATCTCAGAATGGAGCCCATGAAATGCATTATGTTGAATTAAGAGGGCAATTAATTCAGCATGAAATCTTTGACTGAACCTTATGGGTCACTAGCTTTTGTTTTAAGTTAGTGATCTGGGCATGTCTCAGATCTTAGTTTAGTTTTAGTTTACAGGGCGAAAACAGGCCCTTCAGCCCATCGGGTCCGTGCCGACCAGCAATCACCCGTACACTAGTTCTATCCTACACAATAGGGACAATTTACAGAAGACAATTAACCCACAAACCTGTACATCATTGGAGCATCCGGAGAAACCCCATGCAGGTCACAGGGAGAATGTGCAAGCTCAATACAGACGCCACCCATAGTCGGGATCGAATATGGCGCTCTAAGGCAGCAACTGTGCCACTGCGCCACCCTGACTGTGACACTGTGCACGCATCGTATTGTCTGGAACTTAACACAGGCTTCTATTAACATGGCACACTTGGTAACGGTCATCTCTAGGACAACCATCTCTGTGGTGGCATGTTGGCGCAGCGGTAGGGTTGCTGCCTTACAACGCCGGAGACCAGGTTCGATCCTGACTACGGGTGCTGTCTGTACAGAGTTTGTAAGTTCTCCCCATGTGGGATTTCTCCGAGATCTTCCGTTTCCTCCCACACTCCAAAGACGTACAGGTTTGTAGGTTAATTGCCTCGGTGCGGACTCGGTGGGCCGAAGGGCCTGTTTCCGCTCTGTATCTCTAATCTAAACTGAATGATTGAGTGGGGACCTCAAAACTGGCTCGACATGGACTAGCATCAGGTCGAATGGATACAATTCGAGGTAAAGGATGGTTTTGTCCAGTGTGGTATTACAGGATGGAAGTATGTGGTGTGTAATTCAAGAGATTTTCTCAGCTCATTAACTTCAAAACAAAAGTCAGAGACCTCCAGGGATTAACAAAATAATTCTCACTGAATTAATAGCCCCCTTAATTCAGCGTGAGCATGTTCACAATCTTCTGCAACAGAAATCCAATGAATAAAGTTCCCGAATTTCTCTAGGCCACTTCTGGAGCCTCAGGATGTCCTGAGCTTGGATGTCAGGCAACTGCATCCTCTTGGAATCATAGAAATCATAAGTTGCGGCACGGTGGCTCAGCGGTAGAGTTGCTGCCTCACAGCGCCAGAGACCCGGGTTCGATCCTGAATACGGGTGCTGTCTGTACGGAGTCTGTACGTTCTCCCCCGTGACCTGCGTGGGTTTTCACCGAGATCTTCGGTTTCCCGCCCACACTCCAAAGGCGTGCAGGTTTGTAGGCAAATTGGCTTGGTATAAGTGTAAAATTATCCCTAGTGTGTGTGCAGAATGGTGTTAGTGTGCAGGGATCGCTGGTCGGTGCGGACTCAGTGGGCCGAAGGGCATATTTCCGCGCTGTATCGTTTAAACAAAACTAAACCTCTCCTTATAGCTCAGGCCCTCAAGTCCTGGCAACATCCGCACTCTTCAACACTCTCTTTCCTGCCATAGATCCCACATGGTTTTGGTTGAACCAGCGGGTCGCTGAGGTTGATAAACCCAGCCACCGATTTTTGCTTTTATCGTCAGGTTTTCCAAACTACTTTCCACATTCGGCATCCTGTTTGCTTTTAATATTTGGCTGAAATTCCAATTTATACTTCGATTCACCTATAAACCTGAAAGATACGTTCAACATGCTCTGGCGTCTGCTGTTACATTATCCACCTGTGTGGAGATTGACGTGAAACAGATGCCTGGAACAAAACTAACTGTGCATAATCTAGAGCTGAGAACCATTAAATTATAGTGGGAAGGGAGTGTAGCCATACGTTTCATCGGTATGTCTACCTGTGACATAGGTAGGTGCACCTGGTTGCTAAACACTAATTCTCCTTCCCATTCCCACACTGACCTTTCCATCCTAGGACTCCTGCATTGTCAGGGAGAGGTGAGGATAAACGCAAATTGGCAGAACACCATCTCATATTGCGCTTGGCAGCTTTCAGCCCAGTTGTATGAATATTGATTTCTCTAACTTCAAGTAACCCCGGCATTCCCTCTCTCTCTTCCGTATCCGACCTCTCTGTCCTGGGCCTCCTCCATGGCCAGAGTGAGCACCACCGGAAATTGGAGGAGCAGCACCTCATATTCCACGGCAGTCTGCACCCTAGTGGCATAAACATTGAATTCACGAATTCCGGTAGCCCTTGCTGTCTCCTCCCTTCTCAGCTCTCCCTCAGTCCTCGGCCCCTCCTCTTCTTTTTCCTTTCTTCTCCCCATCCCCCCCCCCCACCCTACATCAGTCTGAAGAAGGTTTTGGCCCGAAACGTTGCCTATTTCCTTCGCTCCATAGATGCTGCTGCACCCGCTGAGTTTCTCCAGTACTTTTGTCTACATTCCCTCTCTCTCCATCCCTCCCCCACCCAAGTCGCACCAGCTTCTCGTTTACACCCAGCAAACAGCCAACAATGGCCTGTTTCCTTTATCATCGTTACTTTTTTGCACATCTTTCATTCATGGTTATTTAACTCTCTACATCATCGTCTATATCTCTCGTACCCCTTTCCCCTAACTCATCTGAAGAAGGGTCTCGATTCGAAACATCACCCATTCCTTCTGTTCAGAGATGCTGCATGTCCCGCTGAGTTACTCCTGCTTTT
Organism: Malacoraja senta; assembly: GCA_038087875.1. Lineage (NCBI taxonomy): Eukaryota > Metazoa > Chordata > Chondrichthyes > Rajiformes > Rajidae > Malacoraja > Malacoraja senta. The sequence continues at coordinate 258,401 of JAXLNO010003215.1, forward strand.
TGTGTCTACCTTTCATAGCGTCATACAGCGCAGAAACAGACCCTTCGGACCAACTTGCCCACGACAACCAACATGCCCCATCAACACTTGTCTCACCTGCTAGCACCTGTCCTATATCCCTCTTCTAAACCTACCCTATCCATGTACCTGTCCAATCTTTTTTTAACATTGTGATAGTACTTGCCTCAACTATCTGCTCTGGCAGCTCATTCCATATACTGTACCTACCATCCATTGTGTAAAAAGATTCCCCCTCAGGTTCCTATTAAATCTTTAAAGCCTGCCCCACTTAGGCAATTTTTTCGGCAACTGCCGGCGACTGTCACAGTCGTAGCAGGTCGCCGACAAAGCGGTGACTGGACCCCCCCCTCCCCCCCCCCACGACAATGTCTACAACAAGCTACGACAACCTACCACCTAGTCGACCTCAAACTACGGCAAGCCACTGACACAAGCCACAGTATTGTGTGCAGTTTTGGTCCCCTAATTTGAGGAAGGACATTCTTGCTATTGAGGGAGTGCAGCGTAGGTTTACAAGGTTAATTCCCGGATGGCGGAACTGTCATATGCTGAGAGAATGGAGCAGCTGGGCTTGTACGCTCTGGAGTTTAGAAGGGTGAGAGGGGATCTCATTGAAACATATAAGATTGTTAAGGGCTTGGACAGGCTAGAGGCAGGAAACATGTTCCTGATGTTGGGGGAGTCCAGAACCAGGGGCCACAGTTTAAGAATAAGGAGTAAGCCATTTAGAACGGAGACGAGGAAACACATTTTCTCACAGAGAGTGGTGAGTCTGTGGAATTCTCTGCTTCAGAGGGCGGTGGAGGCAGGTTCTCTGGATGCTTTCAAGAGAGAGCTAGATAGGGCTCTTAAAAATAGCGGAGTCAGGGGATATGGGAGAAGGCAGGAACGGGGTACTGATTGGGGATGATCAGCCATGATCACATTGGATGGCGGTGCTGGCTCGAAGGGCCAAATGGCCTACTCCTGCATCTATTGTCTATTGTCTATTGACAACCGGCGACAAAGAAGCATGGTGCTGCGAGAGGGGTTCAATCTGGGGAATTCACAGGCCGAAGAGCCGCAGAGCACCTGGTCCCACACGCCAGGGACGGGGCCCCATACTCACGCCACCTTCATACCCAATGGAAAAGGGTCCTGACCCAAAACATCACCTAGCCGTTTTGTGCAGAGATGCTGCCTGACCCGCTGAGTTACTCCAGCACTTTATGTCCATCTTTGGCATAAGCCAGCAACTGCAGTTCCCTTTTATTACTAAAATAATCCGAGGTACAAGACAGTCTGACAGGATCCGGTGAGATTTTACTGTGCTCAGTCTCGCTGTTACCTTCCAATCTTTACAGTAATTACCGCAGCTGTTATCAGGCAACTGAACCATCCCATCAACAACTGGAGAGCAGTCCTGACTACCACATTGCGGACCTGCTCCTGCACCTATTGTCTATTGTCTATTGTCTAAACTAAACGAAAAGTGCACGCTGTGCTTGTCAGGGATGCTGTACCATTGAAATTATTCTTTCCTTGAAAGGAGTTAGTAATTTATATGGTGGGGGAGTTCAGAACGGGGTCGTGACCTCTGAATTGGCGCTGGACATTTCGGAAACAGTTGCCAATGCTCGAGTAAGAGGAATCCTGAGTTTGCCCAAGAAGCCGTGAGCCCAGGTGTCAACTGAAAATGTCAAAACTGTAGTCAATGGGGCAAGAGTATTACGGTTAAGGCACAAATTAACTGCAATCCTGCCGACTGCTTTAACAGGCTCGAGTTCTGAAGAGTGGAAACAGATTGAGTGGAGAAGGTGGTGCTGTTCATCTCCTGTGGCTTTCGCTGCTAATATGGCTGCAACCTGTAATCACTGCTCCCATTGTAAAGTGGAACATGCAGCAGCTAACTTCAGCACAGGGCAAACCCATACACACCAACGTAATAAAATTCCTTCACCAGAATGAGATGATAATCAGGGGTGAGATTCCGTCTCTGGCTCCGATACCAACCAGTTACGTCCCATCCCACTATATACACACCACAAAGTGCTGGAGTAACTCAGCGGGTCAGGCAGCATCGGTGGATGGAATGAGCTGGCGGCATTTTGGTTCAGGACCCTTCAGACTGTTGTGACGCCATCTCCAGATGCCCATCCATTCTCTCCACAGATGCTGCCTTATGCTCACCAAGGGATAAATATTCCGCTGGGAATAATCCCTCTCCTCCTGCTCAAAAAG